>LGRX02005292.1:0-17460 GCA_001247695.2 Cymbomonas tetramitiformis
GTCGAAATCGCAGCGCAAAAGGAAACCTGCCCATCGGATTTTCCATAAACCAATGCTGGGGTTTGAGAAAGTCAAAATTTGGAGCGTTCGGCGTACACAAGCATCAGCCTGTCGCAGTTGTCGCACCCCAGTGGTCTTAGCCTGACTGTATTCGGTGCACGGTGGACTAGCCCAGATGACGTCAAAGTAACCAGGTGCATAACGCTTGAAGTCCCAGTCCTGAACCTTCTCAGCGTAGGTAGGTTGCCAGCGAGGATCATGATCGACGGTGACCACAGTGCTCTTCGGATAACATGACATGAAACTTCTCTCCACACTTCCTGTACCACTGAAAAGGACTAGTAGTCGCAACTCGCGTGTCGAGACCCCAGAGCCCAGAAGAGCTAGATGCGTCACAAATGCGTCAGCGGAGCGACAGTATTGTTCCCAAGGTAGGCAGTTGTCCAGAGAAGTGAGTTTTACTTCATCAGAGGTGTCCAGGAAAGTTAAAGCTCCGACGCGTTCCCGCCTTTGCTTCCGCTGCATTCTGACCTCCTGTAAGGCTTTTTCCCGGGCTTGTCCTTCTCGTGATAGTCTCAGGTGTTCGAAATCCGTGAGCTGTTCGAGTTCACCCCCGTAGTTCAACGACTCACGGGTCTTCCAGGAGTCATGAGCGTTAGAGTACCCAGTCCAGCGAACCAGAAATTCTTCTACTTCCTTGCCTCCTTTCATAGGTTTCACTCTTCGAGCCAGAATCTTAGACACATGGGTCTGGGATTGTCCATCCACGAGAACCTTGGCAGGAGTAGGTATTTGTCGACGCAGCGCAAAGGCTTCATCCGCGGTGCGGTATTCCTTGAGGCGATGCTGCGCAAAAACATCGTGGATACGCCATTTAGGGGGTAACTTGAGCCGGTAAGCCACCGGAGCACCTCTGTCAATTTCGGGTAGCTCTCGCTGCTGGTCGCTGAAGATCCTCTCGGTGATGGGTAAGGGCCCGTGCCAGCGAGGTCCCAGCTTCCTGAAGGATTCGCGGTTCATGATATTTTCCGTGAGATGCTTGGCATCTACCCAGACCAAGTCTCCCAACTGAAAGGATTTGGCGGTGTGACGCTGGTCAAACTGATGTCGCCGGCGTTGCTGTGCCAGTTCTAGCTTAGTGCGGGCGTCCTCTAGTTGAGCCGCGAATTTACTAGCCATCTCGTGTGCCGTACCTTCTCCACCCTTACGCTTGGAGTGTTGTCCAGCAGCCGCTTGCAGGAACAAGTCAAGTTGCGACATAGGCGAGTGCCCCAAGACCAACTCAAACGGGGTAAAGCCGGTTACATCGCTCCGCGTATCGTTTATGGCGAACTCTACGTTGGCACACCACAAATCCCAGTCTTCTGGATTGCTGCCTACGAAGGACCTTAGCATGTCTTCTACCACGCGGTTGGTATGTTCAGCTTGTCCGTCCGAACGAGGGTTGTAAGGCGTGGTGGAGGCCACTTTAGGTCCCATAAGTCTCATCAATTCCTTCCACATAGCATCCTGAAAACGAGGGTCGCGGTCAGAGACAATCTTCATAGGGGTGCCATGTAGTATCCAGATGTGGTCGAAGTAGATTCGAGCGATAACCTCAGAGGAGCTGTCCTGGAAGTTCAACGGGATGATGTGAACCATTTTGCTGAGCTTACATGTGAAAGTAGCAAAGGCATCGTGATTCCGCGCCGTGACTGGCAGTCCAATAACAAAGTCCACACTGACCACTTGCCATAGTCGCGTAGGAATAGTGTGTGGGTTCAGCAATCCATCCGGGTAGGAATTTCTCGGTCGCACCGCTTGACAGATAGCGCAAGATGAGACCCAGCGTCCCACATCTTCCGCTGCCCCTTTCCACCAGAAGCGTCGCAGTACTCGTTCCAGAGTTTTGTCCCTGCCCGCGTGTCCAGCTGAAACAGATGCATGCGCCTCTTGCAGTACTACCTCACGGAGGGGTGAATCTTCTCCCAGTACCAACTGATAGCGCCCAGCGCTCACCCTCCACAACACATCTCCCACTACGCAGAAGTCACGAGTGCGTTGATGCGGAGCTTCTTGGATTTCCTTCCTTAGAGTCTGGAGGGGACCAGGTCGCTCATATTCCGCTTGCAGCGCTTTGAGGAACTGGCCTCCTGATATCTGCTGATGCAGGTCTCGAACGCTGGCCGCTTCTCCAGTACGCACGATAGGAGGGGGGAAACTCGTTTTCCTTTCCCGCTTGACACGCTGTCGAGCTGGCGGGGCGTACACCACTAGCAGGGGCCAAGGAAGATCCAGAAGGGCTCCATCCGGGGCGGCGAACATCTGCACAGGTTCTCCTTGAGCGTCATGGGTAGGAATAATGTACTCCACTCTCATTCCCGCAGATCTGAACAACTGCCGCCACTGGGGCATGCGAGATTGAAAGTCAGGAAGGACGAAGAGAGCTGAAGTATTCTCAGGGTCCAGACGCCATTCTTCCACATATTTCCTCAGTACGGCCTCGATGGTCAAATGGTTGGAGGAGAAGGGAGGATTACACCAGACGTTCAACCCTCGCCAGTTTTCCTTCAAGCAGTCCGTCCAGTAGCGGTTGACCTGACGATTCTTTCCTCCCAAGTCGCAACAGGCGTCCACCTCGAAGGGTCCATATTCTTGACTCAACAAGTCGAACATGTCCGCCCGGAACTTCCAGTCCTGTCGATCGCTGGGCTCCAGGAGTCTGGTTGAAGCCTCGCTGCACTTCGGCGTTGCTGAGAAATCAACAGGGGTCTTCCTGGGAGATGGGGGTGAGGATGCTGTCAGTTTGCCAGAGCGCGTCTGAACTGCCAGGGTGGCTTTCTCGTACCCAGTTTCGGCCAGCTGCAGGGTATGTAAGGCGTCCATCCAGAGTTGAGGGGAGTCCATCCAGGTGAGAGTCCCACTGTACGCGAGGACTGGTTCAGGCTCTTTGGTCTTTGCGCTGTTGGACTTGCGCTCCTTCAACTTGTTGGGATCTACCACTCCCAGGGGCGCGCGTCCTTGGCGGGACTCTTTACCAGCTGCAGGTCGAAACTTGCTGGCAGTGTCTGCGGCCGAGGGAGGTCGCTGCGGTTTCCCAGTAACCGGATGCACAAAGCCAGCTTCTACCAGTCCTTCTCTCGCGGAAATTTCCTTGTAGTCGGGTCGTCTGGACAGAGCGTCTGGAACCCAGAGTAGCGCCCCAGGGATGTATTCCATCTCGGGTACCCCTACCTCCACTAGATCCATGTACCATCGGGCTTGGCGTCGGCTGAGAGGTTGTCCGGGTGCCATTAACCAGACTAGGGGCTTGTGGTCACCCTGCAATTGGAACTCAGTCCAAATGAGGTAGTGTCGCCAAGTTTGCGTAGTGCAGTGATGGAGAGCGCAGAGTTCTCTTTCGCCAGCATGGTAGTTCTGCTCGGCTCCATTAAACTGTCTGCTCTCAAAGGCGATAGGTTGCAATCCATTTCCTACGTCTTGCATCAGTACTCCCCCTAGTGCCACTCCACTGGCGTCAGTTTGTACCACGAAAGGATGCCGTCCTTCGGCCGCCGCTTTCATATCGGGTAGCGCCAGAGTGGGGGAAGAACATAGCGCCTTCTTAATCTCCTCGAAAGCCCAACGCTGCATGGGTCCCCATAGCCAAGCGACATCCCCTTTGGTGAGTTGAGTCAAGGGTTGTGCTACTTCAGAGAAGCCCAGCATGTACCGCCGGTAGTACCCAGCCAACCCCAAAAATTGGCGCACATGCGTGGCGTTTTCCAGAGCGGGCCAGTCCCTGATGGCGGCCAGCTTGTCATGTTGAGGTGGACTTCCTTCCCGTGAGATCACGTGCCCCAGAAAGCGTATCTGGGTCTGCAATAGTTGACACTTAGACTCTTTGAGGTAGATACCCTGGTTCTCACAGACTTCGAGAAATTGCTGGAGATGTGAAAGATGCTCCTCCAAGGTGTTGCTGAAGAGGATACAATCGTCCAGGAATATTCTTACAAAAGGAAGATGTCCCAGAGCGCGCTGCATGCGTCTCTGATAGCAGGAAGGACTGTTGGTCAACCCCATGGGCATCACCAACCACTCATACGAGCCATAGGGAGAAGTGAACGCCGTCTTTTCCACATCCTCAGACGCCATAGCCATCTGCCAGAATCCATCGACCGCATCGAAGGAGGAGAAGTACTTGGCCCCATGCATGGAGTCGAACAACTGCTGAATGTCGGGAAGTGGATATTTGTCCTTGACAGTCAGGCTGTTGATGGCTCGGAAGTCGCAGACCATTCTGAGTACTTCAGGTTTCCCAGGCTTGGGAACCATCAGCACTGGTGCAGCGAACGGACTTGCTGAGGAAGGTCTGATGTAGCCCTTGCTCAGGAGTTCATCCAGGCGTTCTCGCAATTGAGTCAGCTCCACCATGGACATCTTGTAGGGCCTCTTAGCGGGCGCGATGCCATTCCATCCCTCTTGCAGTCTCACGAGGGCCACTTCATCTTTTCGCAGGGCGTCAAAGTTGGGCAGCGCTTCGCGAATTACTCGAGGTGAAAAGGACTCGATCAGCTTCTGAAACTTCTTTCTCCACTCGGGGAGATTGAAGGGTCCTCCAAATTCTCGCTGGTGGCCACCGCTGATAACATCGAAGTCCCTACCAGAGGTGTCGCATAGGCCACTAAGATGTCGTGGGGTGTCGCGGCACTGTCCATTCCCGCATATCTGCGCCGATAGGCTTTGATCTCCTTGGTCGCTTGAGCCGCTGATAACATTACCATCGGTTCCAGAGCCATCGCGGTTCTCTCGCCTTTGCGTGTAGGGCTACGCTCTGGCGAACATCCCCGTATCCGCACGGATTTGCCATGCTGGCGAAACTTGACTGATCCCCACCCATCATAGTCCAGCGTGACCGGCGAGAGGTGTCTCAACCACCTTCCTCCGAGTACAATGTCCACCTTGATGCCCAAAGGAAGTACTCGCATCTTGATGACCTCGGAGTAAGTCCCCTCGGATGTCTCGGCGGTCAGCTTGCCGTAAGCGACTTGCGCAGAGGTCTGCACTGACCCATCCGCGAGGGTAACGTTCAGCGGCATCCCATTAGCGCGAACTGTGAGGTTCAATCTCTTGACGCACTCACTGGAGATGAATTCATCCGAGGCACCCGCATCCACCAGCACGCGCACTCGCTGTCCCTTCAGCAAGGCCCAGAACACCAATAGCAGCGTTCCCTCTTTGTCCCGAATCGCAGTCAGCTGACTGTCCTGGTTCCACATTACTTGACCGCCATCGCGTCGCAGATGTGCACAGATGGCTGCTCGCACTGGGTGATGCAAAGGTACGCGCTGCTTAGACCGGATAGGTCTTGTGCGCGGTGGTGCAGGCTGCGAACGAGGATCCGGACCAAAGTACCATCCACCTTCCAGGTCGCGATCCGCTTGTAGCTGCCGCTCCTTAGCGCGTCGCTCTTGTCCCTGAGCGCGTCGTCTGGCGCGGCTCTGCGTGCGACTTTCCAGAGGGTAAGAGCGAAGAGGTTGGATGGACATCATCTCCTCCTCTTCCTCCCCAGCGCTGTCTTCTGGTTCGGACTTTTGAGTGAACGAGGGGGGTTCTTCTTCCCGCGGTGCCGCCTGGGCGTTGGTGACGTTCGCGGGTGCTGCCACTGCTTCATTACCTTCCAGGATCGGCCGCAGACGATGGCGTTGCTGTTTCTGAATGGTCAGTAGCAGTTCCAGGTGGGTTTCCTCCTGGATGGTTTTCAGGGGAGTCGGCTCCACTCCTTCTGTCACCGTTGTCAGCACACTTGGGTTGTTCTCCGATCTGGCGGCGGCCAGCTGTCGCTCCATCAACTGCTGCGTGAAGTTGAGCGACCGCTGGGAGTCCTCGAGGTCAGAAATGTCCCCAGAAGTTGCGGGCTGAGAACTGGATGGAGATAAGGTCAAATCCAGAGTTGTCGCGGGATTCGCATCTGATGGTTCCGCTGAGTCCAGGGAGAGTGAATCACCACTTGCTGTTGAGGGTAGAGCCAGGTGAGCAGCCTCCTCCGCTGCTTCCCTTTCTCGCTGGTTCCATTGGTGCACCCTGTATAGACTGCACCATGCGTCTGGAATTCCTACATCTCCACCAGAACCTGGGATAGTACCGCACTCGGTCTCCAGAGATAGCTGAACTGCTCCTTCGGTTATCGTTAGGTCAGGGGTGACCTTCCCATGCCATCTGTACCAGCGGCGGCGATATCTGCGCCACCCTTCTGGTACCCATGCATTTCTCCATTTCTCATTCTCCTTTACCAGCGCTGCCGCGGCCATGTGCTCCGGGTGCGTCATCTCTCTCCAAGCACGCGTGCGATCCGCCAGTGACTCTGCTCGAAGTCCTGGTGGTTCATCTCCCAGCCTCGTAACCTCTGCCTCATGCTGCAGTCGGTCTCGTACCGTCTTCGGAGTTCTGCTGCGAGGTTTTCCAGTGCGCTTGCGCGCTGCACTCGTAGTGCTCTCTGCGCTTAAGGACGCCCTCTCTGCCAAGGCTGGACACGCTGCTGGTCGAGACGTCGAAGGAAACACCTCAGGTCGAAGTTTAAAAGGTGGGGGTTCTGAAGCTGGGCCAGTTTTTGAAGTTCCACCCCCTTCCTCCCCACTGTCGTCCAGAGGGTGTGAAACCGCGGGTAGCGTTACATCCTGAATCCGCTGCCTCAAGGCTCGCATACGCTCCACCGGAGCTTTTCTCGGTACCCGCGGTCGAGGAGTGTTCCGCCAGGGGGTGTTGAGTGGGTTGAAGGTCCACTGGGTCTCCTCTTCCTGACCCTCATCCTCATCCAGTGCTGCCAGTACTGATGCCTCAGGGTTAGGGTTAGGGTTAGGGTTAGGGTTAGGGTTAGGGTTAGGGTCTGTGGGGTCAACGCGGGGCGTTTCGCCACGCTCGCGTTGTGGAGCCCGATGGCGATCACCAGTTCCAAGGGAGCGATCTACACTGAACATAACGGGAGGCTTGGAGCGCTCAGGCGACGAAGTGGGTGACCTTCGTGGCGACCGCTGATGGCGCCGGGACACCAAGTGATGTTCTCGCCGGCCCTGCTCAGTGGAAAGGTTCGCTGTGTAAACAGCGGTACTGGTCAACGAGGGTTCGTCCCGTAGGGTTCTGGTTCTGTCGAGCTGGCGTTGTCGCCTCTGATCGGCAGACCAGGTGAATCCGTACCCTCGAGCGGCCAGAGGGTTGGGGGGTGGCGGAGGCTCTTTCTGGATATTCCCCCGGTTGTGGGCGAAGGCTGTACTCCTTGCCCAGGGGCGGTCACCCATACCGCCCTGTCGCCGGCGTCCCGCCGGCAGGAAGACACTCAGTCCTCCTCTTCCGCAGATTGCTGACCCGAGGAGGACGCTGCGGCCGATTCCTCGTTCTGAAAATACTCCAGCGCTTCCGCTTCCTCTTCCAAATCCTCCCATTCTGTTTCCAGCGCTGCGATATGAGATTCATTTGCAGCGCGGCGGCGTGCCAAACGAGCTGGGGCGTCAGCAATCCAGGCTCGTTTCTTGGCCTCGTCGGGACAGTTAGCCCATAAATGGGAGTCAGAGTTGCAGACGTAACATCGGCGTGGCGGCCTGGTCAATCCCGCCGGGCTGGGCGGCACGGCGTGCTGCACCCTGAGGTCGGCGGGGTCGGGGTCAGTAGCATCTTCCTCCCCAGCGTCCTGCACGGCGTTAAGTCTGGAGGACGAGCGACCATTCCTCCAGGCAGGACTTCGGTTCGCAGGTGCTGAGACGGGAGAGGTTCGTGCTGCGGTCAGAGCTTCACTGCGCTCCAATTTGGTGGCCACAGTGATGATATGCTGCAGCGCGGTGGATCCGGGATGATTGCTTTCCCAATCCGCTGGACTTTGCAGATCCAACCGATCCTCAATAAGGCGATCCATGACAGCTTGCTTCAGTCGCAGTCCAGACCAGAACTGATATAATAGCTGCTGTTGGCTGATGGCGTGGCAGTTGGGCATGGCGTCTGCCAATAACTGGACTACCTCGTGCCAGGATACCAGACGAGTAGCGAACAAACGCGCAGTCTCTTCTCGTCGCTGCGCCATGCGCATCACTGTCCCCGCTAGTCCTACCAGCGCGATGTCATCCAGTACGCTCCTGGCTACGTCGGCCAGGAAAGGCGCCAAAGTGGCGTAACGCCGGTTCCAGGCCTCCGAGTTCATCATCCCACCTTGCTTGAGAAAAGTTAGGGATCGCGGCTGTAGTTTGCGTTGAGCCACTTCCTTCAAGATCTCCGGCATGGTGATCATGGTTAGGTCTAGGCGATAAGCACTCATGCGACCCAGGGCGAAGGTGACTACGCCCATTGACAGAAAATTGACCAGCGCTTCAGAAAAAGGTGGAAGCGCGGCAATATCTGCGTCAGTGGTGATTAGGTCAGCGGAGGAGGGGTACATAGGAATGTCTCTGATCAGCTTGAGCACATCGCCACTGTCTTGGATTCTCGGTAGACATCACTTGGGGAAGCCGCTCCCATAAGATCGTGGTGCCCTGGGAATTGAGAAAGGCGCTGGTCTACTGGCAGGAGTCCCGGGGCCGCTGGCAAGGAATTTCCAGGCGATCTGTACTCTGCTGCGCTGGGAACACCAGAGGGAAACCGATTGACGCCCAGTCTAGCCGGGACTGTGGCGGGAGTTGGTTGGTTGCCAGCCGCCATTCCTCTAAACAAGTACGCCTCGGAAGATGAAAATGCTGCCCAGATTTGGAGTCCCAGGGGGTCAAATTCTGTCAGCTCGGACTCTAAGGCATTTTCCGCGATGGTTACCCATGAGTACAAGGGCAGGCGTCTCTGCTGAGTTCCAGTACGGCTTTCCGCGCAACGCCGCGCTTCATCCACTTGCGTTTTCTCCACTTCCAGAGTGAAAGCGTCACTGTCCTCAATCTCAGTCAGGCGCACAGGAGTATGCACTGACCCATGCTGCGCCAGGTCTTGGATGTCCACTCCGATGTGCCGCATAGTCATCCAAATCCGATTGGTATCGGTTATGAAGTGGCTGGCGCTTCCAGGCATGGTTGGCAGTCGGTAAGAGTATTGTGCCTCAGCGCCGTGGCTGACAGTAACTGCGGAGGAAGAGGACAGGTGATTTCTCAACCAGAAGGAGGCTCCTTCTAAAGTCCATAACAACACGTCTAGACGCCGGTGTCGTGGTTCACCATTGTCTGAAGGCGGGGGCGAGTTTCCTGGTGACGGTTGATCAGGCTCAGCGGAGTCAGAGGGCGATGAGCCGGTAGCCGGTGGATCTGGCTGAAATGGTGCCGGCGCCGGATGAGCCGGTGCCGGAGCCGGCTGGGCCGGTGCTGGAGCCGGTTGAGCCGGTGCGGGAACCGGTTGAGCCGGTGCTGGTACCAGCCAGGGACCTGATCCAGCTGCTGGCGCCGGTGCACCTGGTAAACCGCTCGCCCATCCTAAGGTGTGCTGGTAGGGCGTCATAGGTGGAGCGCCCACTGCTGGTAGAACCGAAGTCAGATGTGGATAGTGTTGGAGCACTTGCTGATGCAGATTTTGCATGTACTCGGATACCTCTAACATCATCTGATTCTGCATTAGGGATTGATGCTGAGAGTTCAGTGCGGGGACAGAGGCATCTGAGGGCGTTCTGGCTGAGGCGGGGTCAGAGAAGAGTGCTCTGCGCTGTTCTGCCAGGCGCTGCTGGTTCTGTTCCCATCTCTGATGGCGCCTCTCCCGGCGAGAAAGCTGGTTCACTGAGTCTGAGTTCAGAGGTAAGTTTCTGACTGGAATTCTGCTGAGGACATCTGCTTGAGAAGGGGGGTCGATGACTGGTAGGTTGCGGTTAAGATGCGGCTGGTAGGCTGCGATTCCAATGCTACGCCTGAGTGCGAGGTCTGCGTAACTGACTGAGCTGACTGGCTGCTCCGTAGTTGTTGAGGTCAGCGAGGTAGTCAAAGGTCTGGACTCGCGGTTCAACAGGGACTCGGGCATATCCGTAGTTGTTGAGGTCAGCGAGGTAGTCAAAGGTCTGGACTCGCGGTTCAACAGGGACTCGGGCATATCCGTAGTTGTTGAGGTCAGCGAGGTAGTCAAAGGTCTGGACTCGCAGTTCAACAGGGACTCGAGCATATCCGTAACCGTAGCCGCCTCCGTAGTCGCCTGAGTCAGTGAGGGCGTCAGTGAAGTTGCCTCGCTGTCTATTTCGGACTCGAAAGTCACCGATAACCTTGCCATAGAGTCACCGATCACCTTAGGTTCTGTAACGGTATCGGTAATCGGTGAGGTCAGCGAATGCTCAGAACATGCTATGCTTATGTGGCGTGGGCCACCTGTCAAGCCGGAGCCACCTGTCCTCCCCGCTGCCCCCACCTCCCCGTAGCTTGTTGAGGAGGGAGTTGGATGCATTGAGTGTGCCATGAGTTCGCCAGCCATGCTTTGGTGCGTGTCCTCTGACCTCCCCGCTGCCCCCACACCCCCTTGGTTAGGGCGCGGAGTCCAGGCGAGATTCTCACCCGGCTGCTGGCGCTTTCGCCAGTTGGCCACATCAGAGCGGGAAGGAAATTGACGAAGTCCTGGTTTCTGCTCATTCGCCTCATTCTGCATGTCCTGCTCACATGCTGCAATTTTGACCTCGGTCATTTCGCGCACGACGATCGGGTCGCGAGGTGGTCGGTCAGCCGGTAGAGGTTGTCCCACAGAGGCTGCTCCCGCGGACTCAGCCTGAAGCGCGTTCTCGCTGAATGGCGTGGGCAGCTGGCCGTGCGGGGAGGTCATCACCGTAGCTCCAGACCAAGTGTGTGGAGTCCTGTAGGGGTTCAAAGGACTTCGCGGTCTTGGAGCTGGAGGACTCATGTCGCGCGTCCGTGGTGGGCTCCTGCGGCGCGGCGGTGGCGGGGTCCGGTCTCGAGTCCGAAGCGGGCTTCGCTGGCGCGGAGCTGGAGGGCTCAGGTCGCGGCTTCCTGGCAATCGCAGGATGCCAGGGGAAGGAGAGGTCAAGTTGACATACCGCTGGGGAGTCGCCCTCATGTTTCGCCCTGCACCAGGGGTGTCAACAGTCAGCACCCTTGGTGACGCCGCTCTTGCATGACGCAGGGGCGGATTAGGGTGCGGTTTAGGTACCGTTACAGCCTCCTCCAGGGAAGGTGTCACACAAGCGGTTCCAGAGTCCAGAGCCAGAGGAGTCACGCTGTTAAACTCAGGAGCATCAGCTGACAGGGTCGACTTCTTCTTGGGAATCTGGAAGCTTGGCGCACCTGCTGCTGTCGCAGCCGGTGGCGGCTGACCCGGAGAGGGCGCCTTGTAGGTGCCCTTCGCCCCCTTGCCAGTGGTCCCAGTGGCTGCGGCACCTCTCGTGCTGCGCTGGCTGGCCTGTCGTCCCCTTGTACGCCGAGGAGTCGACGTAGGCGACGTTGGAGGTGAGCGTCCCGTGTTAGCGTTTTGCATCATGTCGAAATTAAGAGTGACAAAGTGCAAATCTGACCGTTGGGGAAGTCAAATCTGTCCAATTTGGCAAATCCCCCCAGAACACTCAGAAAAATATTTCCTTGTAGCAGTGGAAGTCGTGGTGAATAACGAAATATGCTTTCCAGAGTGAAATGCAAGTTTTGGTGGCCAAATTTCAAAAATGGAGTGTCGATCGGCAGTTTGGCTAATTTCTTCTTGGCGGCCATCCCGGAGCAATCCAGACTAATTGGCCAGGACCCAGTATTGGAGACTATTTTTTTCCTTCAAAGGATATAAAAAAAATGGAAAACTATCCTTCTGGGCTCCCGTTTCCTTCTATGTAGTCTGCTGGGCTCAAATTGGTCTAATTTTTGCTCTGCCGTGCCGGTTGGCCATCCGAATTTAAAATGTAGCGATCTATGAGGACCCAGGTCTCGGGGCCAGGTTCCAAACGACAAAAAACTATCAAGAAACGTCTAGAATTTTTGTGCCTACGTTAAAACGGTCTCCGAGGTCCTCTTTTTCTCAATCTGCCACTGATCCACTTTTCACTCTCCGTTCGGGTCAATCTGGCTGTTAATCCCGGTAGATCTGAGTTGCTGGCGGCTTCTTTTCCCACTTTCTGACCACTTTGCAGCATAACAGTTTTGAAAAATCGCCTGTTTGCATGCAGGGTGAAAGTCAGGGGGCAAAAAGGGCGCAGAGCAATACCACTTCCAAGTGAAGACTTCTTGAGCACGTGACTGTATCCGAGCCTGAGCTCAAGGGTCAGTCAGAGGTAAATCTTGCTTCAATCTTGGGGCACAGGTCCGTAGTCGGCAATTTTGCAGTGTACAAAATTGCAATGTTCTGATACCAGTTGAACAAGGCTACAATTCAAGCAATTGCAATATCTTTATGGCAGGAAAGATTGACCAGTAAATTACAGGTTGAGCAACAGCTCCTCCAAATAGTTACTTCAAGTTAGAACAGCCCCCAAATGGGCAATATTCAAGCCTTATACTTTCAAGGCGCGCAGTTCATATTCTCTAATCGATCTGTCCCATGTCGGCTGGCATATCATCATCTGCCACCTATACAAATCCTAATCAGAGAATCTGCATTTGGACAATCCTAATCAAGACAGTTGATTTCATTGTCCCTTGCTGATCTTTGCTTTCTTCCTACGAGGAGCCACGTCAAGCCCTTCTTCTTCATCACTGTCACTTCTTATGGAATACTTCAATTGAGTTATATACTCATGTGTCCAACATCTCGGATATTTCCTAGGTTGCCTCTTCGTCTCTTCAGACACCCCAGCCTTATTCTCACCCATTGAAGTCAATCCAGTATCTGACCCATAAGGTTTCTTCGGTGGTGCATGAACAGTCTCCACCACAGAGGCTGGGGCATCCTCAGATATGGCCTCAGACTTCTGCTCGGTAATAGGCTGATCATCGGGCTGAACAGGTGAGGTCGGGGAGGTGCCCTTTGGTACCCAGTGAAGTTCACCCTTCTCATCCATGATCAATTGCAGTCCCAGTCTCTTCAACCTTCGAGCTTCAGCTTGTTCTTCAGCATCGTCAGCTACCAAGTCATCGAACTCGCTGACGTCATCCTCGGTGTCATCATATTCAGGCGAAGTTGGCTCCCATTTCGGACTGGCAGTGTCCATGTCATGTATGACACCCGCGTCATCTTTGTCATCCGAATCTAGTAGCTTCTCCTTACTGTTAGTGACACCTGCGTCATCATTGTCATCAGAATCTGGTAACTTCTCCTTACTCCAGGACACAGCGCCTGTACCCGAATCTTCACTGTTCGTAGACGCTGAGTGTGTAGGCTTACGCCCCTGGTAGGGAATTCCATGATATTCGTCATCGTCAATCACAATCGTCGGATTCCAGTACGCGATCCCAACGCGGCTAATCGGTAATGAGAATGGCGCTACCGGCGCCTTCAACTGAGTGGCGTCTTCTAGAAACCAGCCGCCGCCCCTATTACGCTCCCAGCGGCGTAGCGCACCAGAAGGGTGTACGAGAATATGCTGCCAGCTATAATCAAGTCCAGGCTTTCGCTCCCCATAGTACGAAGTCAATGGCTCGGGAGTCCCCTTCCGAGCCCATTGCCATCTCACTGCCCCAGTATGCATAAATACAATATGCCAATCGAATGGCTTGGCCGGGCTATTGTTCCCTGGCACACTGTGAGTGGTTTTGTTTGCAAATGATGACTCTGGAGCTGTATGAGAGGGCTGCCATGTTGCGGAAGGCAAGCTTACTGGGGGAAGCGGTGCCATTGAATCGGTGCGGTGGAAACGGGCCAACCCAAAGTCTATGAGTTTGAGACTGTGTCCACCAACATCGGGCAGATTTTCTTGCACAAGCACGTTGTTACCTTTCAGGTCCCCGTGCACGATTCCCGCGGCATGGAGGTCTGAAATGCCGCGAAACAAATCGATGACCAGATGGCGCATCGCCTGGATTGGTATGCCTGATCCGCGGGAAGTAAGGAAATCGGCGAGGGTCTCCCCGCCATATTTCATGACGAGGAACGCGGAGTGATCAGGACAAATTTGGGCTCCGTATCCTAAACAGGGAACGACGGTTGTGGGAGCCGCGAAATGGGCCACGGTGTTCATATACAACTCCACCGCACAGTGCCGCAGGCGACGGTGGAGGGCAGGGTCGGTGAAGTCCTTCAGAACGGCCCTCTCGGTTTTGTCAAGGGTGCAGTGTAGAAGGACGCTTCCGTAGGAGCCTTGTCCTGTAGCTTGGCTGTCCTGAGGAGCGCGGTACGTGACTACTTGCTGGCGTGAGACTCTTGGCACTCCACACTGTTTAGCAATTTTGTCAAGATTGCTGAGGCATGCATCCGGATCTCCACTCAGAAACCGTTTTGAAAGGGATTCCACCGATAGGTCGTGATGGAAACCAGGAAACTGCAGAGGTGTGTTGAGGTGGTGGTGGGGTGCGGCATGAATATCTTGCGCTGCCGCCTGGGAAAGCATCGCCTTTCGCTGGCGGTGTGCAGATCGGCGCCTAGCTGATCTTGAGGAATTTGGATTTGCTTGTGGGTTTGGGTGTGCAAGCTACGGCACAGAGAACACCAAATATACGGTGAGAAACAGTCGGACAACGGACCCCCGGACGGAAGAGGGGGTGATGGGCAAGCATGAGGAATGAGACGCAGCTATGAGGGGATGAGGGGAAATGATTGACGAGCCAGAAGACATGCCTGTGGGTAACACACGCAAGCATTGGCTGCAAGTCGGATGAATGAATGTCCACCGCACCCATGATGAAGGGTGGGGAGAGCGACGAGCCAGAAGACATGCCTGTGGGTAACACACGCAAGCATTGGCTGCAAGTCGGATGAATGAATGTCCACCGCACCCATGATGAAGGGTGGGGAGAGCGACGAGCCAGAAGACATGCCTGTGGGTAACACACGCAAGCATTGGCTGCAAGTCGGATGAATGAATGTCCACCGCACCCATCCAGTAAGGTTATCGGCTATGGGTTATCTGTACCAAATACGAGAACACGCACCACGCAGAACATTGCACAGAGTGACTATGACCACACTTTAATCAACAGTTGCTCACAACACGGGCATTACCACAACCAAGACTTTCGGCCAGACGGTAATATATTGTATACAGGGACACTTATTATTACAAACTACCGCGCTACACACACTGATTATTATTTACAGAGGTTTACGGTCCTTCTCAAGCTTGTTCCGAAGCATGTACGCAAACTTCTTAACAACCCCGCCGCACAACAACGCGTGCATGAATTCCTGCATACCAGCCAATAGCACGCAACTCGTGTGTTCGCAACCCATGATGAAGGGTGGGGAGAGCGACGAGCCAGAAGACATGCCTGTGGGTAACACACGCAAGCATTGGCTGCAAGTCGGATGAATGAATGTCCACCGCACCCATGATGAAGGGTGGGGAGAGCGACGAGCCAGAAGACATGCCTGTGGGTAACACACGCAAGCATTGGCTGCAAGTCGGATGAATGAATGTCCACCGCACCCATGATGAAGGGTGGGGAGAGCGACGAGCCAGAAGACATGCCTGTGGGTAACACACGCAAGCATTGGCTGCAAGTCGGATGAATGAATGTCCACCACACCACAGAATTGGCTCAATCATGTGGGCACCACCGGAACCTATCTATCCACCCTCCAGTCCCCTCTTCCACTCGTTGCCCGTCCCGCCCGGGAGCTTTCTGCACCAGTATGGCGCGAACCAAGGGGTGCAGAATTGGCTCAAACCTGTGGGCACCACCGGAACCTATCTATCCACCCTCTAGTCCCCTCTTCCACTCGTTGCCCGTCCCGCCCGGGAGCTTTCTGCACCAGTATGGCGCGAACCAAGGGGTGCAGAATTGGCTCAAACCTGTGGGCACCACCCAACCTTGTCCACCCCACCATATCCACCCTCTCCCTCCCACGACACTTTGTCCCGCCCGGGAGCATTCTGCACGAGTATGGCGCGAACCAAGGGGTGCAGAATTGGCTCAATCATGTGGGCACCACCGGAACCTATCTATCCACCCTCCAGTTCCCTCTTCCACTCGTTGCCCGTCCCGCCCGGGAGCTTTCTGCACCAGTATGGCGCGAACCAAGGGGTGCAGAATTGGCTCAAACCTGTGGGCACCACCCAACCTTGTCCACCCCACCATATCCACCCTCTCCCTCCCACGACACTTTGTCCCGCCCGGGAGCATTCTGCACGAGTATGGCGCGAACCAAGGGGTGCAGAATTGGCTCAAACCTGTGGGCACCACCGGAACCTATATACCCACCCTCCAGTTCCCTCTTCCACTCGTTGCCCGTCCCGCCCGGGAGCTTTCTGCACCAGTATGGCGCGAACCATGGGGTGCAGAATTGGCTCAAACCTGTGGGCACCACCCAACCTTGTCCACCCCACCATATCCACCCTCTCCCTCCCACGACACTTTGTCCCGCCCATGAGCATTCTGCACGAGTATGGCGCGAACCAAGGGGTGCAGAATTGGCTCAAACCTGTGGGCACCACCCAACCTTGTCCACCCCACCATATCCACCCTCTCCCTCCCACGACACTTTGTCCCGCCCATGAGCATTCTGCACGAGTATGGCGCGAACCAAGGGGTGCAGAATTGGCTCAATCATGTGGGCACCACACAACCGTATCCACCCCACCATATCCACCCTCTCTCCCTCCCACGACACTTTGTCCCGCCCATGAGCTTTGTGCACCAGTATGAGGGGATGAGGGGAAACGAGCGACGAGGCAGAAGACATGCCTGTGGGTAACACACGCAAGCATTGGCTGCAAGTCGGATGAATGAATGTCCACCACACCACATGATGAAGGGAGGGAGTTGGGGGATGATGAAGGGAGTGAGTAAGGGGGTGATGAAGGGAGGGAGTGGGCTAAACACGACGGGAGTGAATGGGTTCATGTTGAAGGGAGTGCGTGCTGACAGCTGTGCAATAGTTTTGCACAGCTCGCAGCGCTACTCAGGTGAGGGGTGAAGTTCCGGGATGCGGCAATCGACAACCGGATGGTGCCCGTGTTTGAGGCAGTTATGGCTCTAGATGTGGTGCTGCGGCACACGAGGGGTATCACTCCTAACTTCCTCAGCTTCCAGACCAACCTCTTCCCGCCACAACACAGCATGCTGGGGATGGCAGATGGTGGAGAGGTGCGCTCCGCCATGCATCTTGGGTGGGCTCGGGCCTGAAAGCAAGGGGGAGGGTGGGCAAGCAAGCGAGGAATAAGAAGGCCTGGGCCCTACCGGGTCTTGGTGCGCCTGGTTCTCCGTGGACTGGGGATTCACACCCCCAGCTGCCGCAGCAGCTGCTCCGGCAGCAGCTGCTGGATTCCCAGCGGCTCCGGCAGCAGCGGGCACTGTCACCGCTGTACGACTCGCCTGCGAATCACACATAGGGTACATGGGTGCATAGGGTACATGGGAGGGTTGTACACTAGCGATGATGGATGACAACAAATCCGGTGATGGATGCTGTGAGGGTAGCCAGCAAATAGCGACGGTGATGGATGCTGTGAGGTTAGCCAGCAAATAGTGACGGTGATGGATGCTG
>LGRX02005293.1:0-46051 GCA_001247695.2 Cymbomonas tetramitiformis
ATCATCTCGGCTGAGAGGCGTATCAGAGGCGCATCATCTCGGCTGAGAGGCGTATCAGAGGCGTATCATCTCGGCTGAGAGGCGTATTGGAGGCGTATCAGAGGCATATCATCTCGGCGAGCAGCCGCTGCAACAGAGTTTGTCGAAGCCCGTTTGCGCGAGACGTTACGATAATGCACAAAAGAATAACACAAAACAGAAGGGCTGCTACGGACATAGGAAATTCCAAGAAGCAGACGCCGGAAACTGCACCCTAATCAAGTAACTTCGCTTGGATGAGCGTTGAATCGTCTTTATTTTCAATATCAGAAGAGGGTCAGCACCTTAGAATCTCGGATTTGGAGAGCGCTCGTTGTCTGCTTCGCAGCTACTGTGAGCGGAGGGCTTGAAAGGAATCCTGCAAAGTGGCACACATCAATGGCATGAGGCGCGCTAACTAAGGCCATCCCACCCGCAGCCCAGTGGATGAGAGAAGCATTGCGGGAGCATGGCGTGGCCGTGATAAGGTGCCGCTGCCACATTTGATAAGCCAGCTAAGTCTCTGCGGGGCTGTTAGGAGCTCTCCCTTGGCGCTGCACGCCTCCCTCGTAAAGGTACTTTGGGGTGGCCCAAGCACGCAGAATCCGAAATGAAATCCGAGGGAAAGCACACTTGTGGTGCACACAATGCCATATTTGTGATGGGCGCCCTAATGTCTCGGGCAAAGTGGGTTCTAGCAGTATGCCCCCCTGGGGGCTCATAAAATGGGCACCGAAGGCCTAGGTGATGAAGGGAAATGAAATCATTTCGAAGATGACACTGGAGTGCTCCCCACCAAAATCAAAGGACAACACTGATTGTCGAGGTAACCACCCTCGGCTCTCCTCAAGTCAACAACAACCGACTCTAGTCCTTCCAACATCGGGGGGTTGTTGAACATGAGCCAGCCGCCAGCAGTGCTAGAATGCGATTCGTCCTTTCAGGGTACGGCGGAAACTCCCTGGAACGTGTCCATTTCTAAGGAGCTCGCTAGTGGAGTGTGTGCGCTTATCCTCGGACCGATTTCTTTGCCACCAGACGGCCACAGAATGTCGGTCGCACTGTGTACGCACGCCCAGGATATAAGGATTCAACACACACTTCGGGATACATATCCGGCTTTTCCGGAGCTCACAAGTGGAGATTGGAACCCCCTACGTCTCTCTGAGCCACCTGGACACCTCTGGGACTGCTACGGTGGACTGAAGTTGTGCCTCTTAACCCGGTCCACCTCCACCCCCTGAGCTACAAAACATGCCGAGTATCCCAAACAGCCGCCCCAAGGGGCTGAGAATGATAGACTGTATCACTCTTTCCAAAACTCGAGCGCCTGCCAACGAAAAGCGCTTGCAACCCCCGCCCACCCAACTCTAGGGTACTGAACCCATCGCGCTAGGACCCCAGCGGGCAAGCTACAATCTTGAGTAATCCGCTCCACATGTGCCTTGTACCTTTTGTGTTGAATTGTCCCTAACTGGGTCCCGTCTCCGCCATACATGCCCTTGTGCCCAAGCTCGGCGGCAAAAAGTTCACCAACCGGTTGTGACCTTCATGACAATAGGTCGTCACTGATAGTTCTGGCCCAGCCGAAGCCATGTGGTCGTGGAGAAGCGGACGTGACGTCACATGTCGCCATGCGACCTGTTGTAAGTGG
The DNA here is from genome assembly GCA_001247695.2 of Cymbomonas tetramitiformis. Lineage (NCBI taxonomy): Eukaryota > Viridiplantae > Chlorophyta > Pyramimonadophyceae > Pyramimonadales > Pyramimonadaceae > Cymbomonas > Cymbomonas tetramitiformis. The sequence continues at coordinate 1,673 of LGRX02005293.1, forward strand.
TCATCATCGCTGGGATGGGTCCCCGGGCTCTGAGGGACCTGTGCCCCTGGGCCCGTCGGAAAATCAGCCAGGTGACCCCCCCTCGCAAGCGAAAATGGTAACAATACAACATTTCTGTTTTCACAGGACTCATGACGGCCACTTCCGCCGCCAAAGCTCGGCCACAACCCTCACCGTACGGCCACATCTGCTGGTGGGGTTGTCCGGCATAGGTGGTGGGTCACTGGGATCGGTGGGGGCAACGGCCGATGGGATTGTAGCGGGGGTGGTGGTGGTGGCAGGGTCAACAAAAAGGTACCACGGGGACAGCCGCTCCTAATCACCGGTTTCCGACCAGCGACCATCCCCGTTAACAACGAGGTGCGAGTGCCTGAAATCAGGCCTACTTACATATGTTCCCCAGCAAGTGTAAAGCCGCGAGGTGTCATATAGTAAAAGAGCGCAATCACTAGACGACTTTGCGATGCCAAAACAGAGGCCGTACCCACCAGCTATGTACATTAGGGACAACTGCGTTCCGTCAACAACAACAATCCAGCAGGCTGTCCCCGATAACATTGTAGTGCAAGAACCTCAAAGCCCATCGCTCGGAACGTTCCATACTCCCACCCATGCGGACCCGGCTCAATGAGTCCGTCATGCAAGTCCCCGTCGTGCGTATGCTTGACGTGAGATCCAAGAACCCGGACCCCATTTATTGTGTAAACAGGGCCTGCTCATCATAAAGCGCCGCCAAAAAGCTCCACAAACGCCCAACATGGCCATCCGGGTATCTATCCTATGGAAGAAAAGCGAATATAGTTGAGACAAGAGCATATTGCAAACCAAGTCTTGCTAGAGAACGTATCTCTTAACGAACCGATGCAGTTGGCTCGTCACAGTCCCATACTTTGACTTGTCGGCTAGGTATGAATCATTTGCACAATACCTATTGACATGGATGCCAGCATACTGTGCATCTAGTCGTAAGGAGTATGTGGCAGTCATTCTGCTTGACAAGAATGTCAATGTTACTGGCAAAGAGAGATGCCAACAATCCAATGGATGCTAGCAAATCGACAATGTATCTACATACGAAGAGAATTGCGTGACTTGCGTGAGGAAATCATGAGAGTTGTGTGCCTCATGAAAGTCTGCCGCCTCCGCAAGACTGCACATGAACGCAAGCTCGTAGGTGACGCGGTAGAGGTTGGCAATAGAGGGGCTCGGCGAGAGGAAGTGGGGTAGTTGGCGCTGATGGACAAGGGCTTGGGCGGACGCGTTCGAGGAGACGGACTATGCTACACAGGATGGGCTTGGTGGCGGGACGCAAGAGTAGGGGGACGAACATGAGCAGTCCACGCAGGGTTCTCGAGGGGCGTGCAAGGCAGGAAGGAGGACATCGCGTCTCTTGGAGAGCATGGAGGATGTGCGGCAAAAAGCAGAGAATCTACGGATGGTGGACGGCCAAGGGTAGGGTTCCGCCGAGGCTCGGTCTGCAGAGGCATCTGTGAGCGCCGGCGGGCCCAGATAAGTGGCCTCGAGCGTCCAGCATGTCTTGGCAGCATGGGATGACCTCTCATCGCCGGGCCCAGAGAGCGGGGTCTGGACTCAGGAGCAGAGCGGGGCTTCCCCTAAGCAAGCGATGGCCTTGGCCGAGAAAGGGGTGGCCACTTTGATGGGGGCGAGCAGGCGGGTGAACCACCTTCTTGAGGGGGCTGTTGGCACGCAGGAAACTGGTGGGGAGGTGATGAGGGAGGTGCGGGTGGAAGGGTTATGGGTGGATATGGGTGGATTTGACACATGCCGGGCCCCTCAAAGCCCAGGGGCCCATCCCGGCAGCGAGGACCACTTACAACAGGTTGCACGGCAGCAGACGGTGTCTCATCAGCTTTGTTGCCCACGTGGCGACGTTGCTGGCAGTGCCGGAGCTAACAGTGACGAGCAACTGTTGGGAAGGCCACGACCGGTTGGTGAACTATCGGCCACCGGGAGGGTTTGGGACACAAGCATCTGTGGGGATGGGACCCAAGTAGGAACGGTGCAGACCGACAGTTGCGGTGCAAGTATAGAGCGCATTAATGTACTCAAGTTCGTAGCTTCCTCGCAGGGGCTTCGCTGCGAAGGCTTCAGTCCCATAGAGGTGGTGTTGGGGGTAGAGGGTTGCAAGCGCAGATCAGTGGCGGGTGCACAAGATCAAATGGGAGCAATTCATTTTTATCATTCTCAACCCCTTAGGACGGCCCTTTGGGCTACCGGCCTTGTTGTGGGTAGGCAAGCTTTCTTGAGACCAGGCATTGGGGCAGGTAGAGAGCAGAGGGGTGGTCCTGAGCGTAGGCTTGGTTGGGGAGATGGCTCGAGCAGCTGGGGGGGTAGAGGTGAACCGGCTTCAAAGCCGCAGCAGCAGTGCGCCAACGGTGTAGTTGCAGAGGGCCCAAGCTGGCACACTGAGAATTAGGGGGTTCCCTACTTCACTAGTGAGCTCCGGATATTCCGGGTAAGTGTCGCGAAGTGTGTGCTGAATCCCCGGTGTGGGAACATAGTGCATCCGATCTTCTGTGGCTACATGGTGCCAAATGAAGAATCCAAGGATACGCCACACACACACCTAGTTGTATGTATGTATGTATGTATGTATGTATGTATATATGTATGTATGTATGTGGGTACATATTTTTATGTGAATATGAATATAAATATATATCTACCGTGTATAGACAGGTGGTATATCAATATAGATCTCTTTGACAATATATCTGAAAAGATATTAAGCCACTGCATTGCAGGCAGAAAACTGTCAATAAGGTGGGACAGGATATTCAAATCAGATTCGCATGGTTGAAAACAGCAGGCGGAAAACAGAACGCTGAGTCATCTCCGTCAAAGTCCGAGATTCTGATGAAAGATGTGCAGGAATATCTACTCGCCCAAACTATGTTTTCTTCCACTGTATGGCTTACCAGCGCGTGGGAGCGCACCTTGGCCCGGATATGCAACACGTATGGGGAGAAAATGTGCTGTGTTCGGCGGGTATGCCATGCGGGTCTTTTGCCTGCGGCTTAACGCAGACACAACCGGGTTCGAGAAATATTCAGCTCAGAAACTCCTACGGTCGAAGACATGACAAGCAGCAACTTCCACGAATATACACGATTAGACTTCGTGGAAGAGGGACAATCTCCCTTTAGCTGAGTTGAAACGATTTTGTACAGGGCGCTTTTTGCATTTCCCATAGCAGGTGAGTCCTGACTACATGTCAATCGCAAGTGAGGGCTCGTTATCAGATTTAGGCAGAAAGCACCCACTAATCGGTAAGCGTTTCTATCGACCCCGGGCAAACGCCTCATTCTAGCTCTTGAATAGCCTGTCCCTCGTGTAACGAGCTTACTGACGGTAGACATTTTCCTCGGTCTCCACGTGCTCACGCTGACATGCAGGCACGAAGGAGTCGCAGCTGCGCATACCTAGTCTACAGTGGGAGCTCAGAGTTTAGAAATATTTGTTGTTTTCGCTGCGATAGAAGAAATATTCGTCGAATTATTTGCGTAGCAAGCAGCGTGCACCTTGGTAAGACGACTTGTCAGAGCCGAAGCACGTACTATTACAACGTAATAGAGAAGATACTTTGATCTCTGCACTCTTCGCGCCTTTGCTATTTGTAGAGACAGGAGCTAATGCGTTAAAGCGTAATTATGAAAATAGGCATACATACATGAATATTTTCATTTGAAGCGTGAATGTAGAGAGCAAGATGACTGTTGGTGTGCTCTTCTGGCACCATTACAAACAGAACCAGCCTGCGCTATGAAGTGGAAGAGAACCAAATAAATGCAACAAAAAAAATACGGATTCTGGTAAAAGGATGAAAAGGATCTAGGATGAAACTAAGTATCATCCAGGATGAATATTCATCCTGCGCCTGCGTGGAGGTGGCATGGCAACGTGGCAACGTGACATGGCATGGCATATGGCATGGCATATGGGAATGGCATACTGTATGGCATGGCATGGCATGGCATCGTTTTAAAACTTTATCAAGTTCGAAGTTGCTACGGCACCGAATATAAGATGCTGGACGGAGTAATTAAATCGGGCAAATGGACGGTTCATATATTCGAAATTCGGTAATTAAGCCAGTGTTAAGGACCATCCGACGGCCCAAACATCCTATAAAATTCTTATTTTCGGGGATCCTTATTTTCCGTGGAGCACCCCGTAGTTCAACTTCAAGTTCTAGATCTAGTTCGTACAAATCTGTGTACAGTAGTTGGTTCAAATCTTCAAAATTGAAAATACCTCGTCTACTTACTACTTCTACTGGACTCAAGACTGTAGAGTTCAAGAGTGTCACAGACTCAAATGCATTTCTATAATTACCAATATCTATGAATAGAACTGTAGACTCAAACCTCGTTCTCACGTTCTGTGACTGACTCTCGTCTGAGGACCAGCGGCAGGACGGGCAGGCAAGCCGAAGGGCGGGCGGGCGGGGGCGGGCGGGGGGTCCATCGCATGCTCCATCACATCCGATGGAGCCAGAGCGCTAAGCCAGACCAGACGATCACGATTGGATGGGAGCGGGAGGCAGCTCGAAAGCCTGACCACGTTATCTCGGAATAAGAAAAGTCTGCCGTGGAAGTCTGCCTTTCTCCCAGGGAAAAAGGTAGTCTCAAAAGTCTCAAACGTCTCTCAATATCTACTCTGTTTAACGCTGGCATCTCCTGTGCCTCACTGGAAGGGGCAAACTTGACCATACCTTCTGAAGCAAGTAAACACTAAGGGAAAATATCCCTACTTGGGTGACAATATCCTGCTGTCAAAGTGGTTTAGGCACTTGCTTGTGCTTGGGCGAAGGTCCGCTAAGCAAAACAAGTGTGCAGCAACTTCTCGTCGTGATTTACTTCACAGGGATCTAACCAATCTTTGAGGTTATGAGAGTGTAGTGGTAATCGGCTTTCACGAATTAGCACATAACCAACCATGCCTCAAGATTCCGACAGCGAAGATGACGTTCCTCTTGGTGCGCGAGTTGCGGCTCGCGCAAAGCAAACGGAAACCGATGCCGTTATGAAGAATGATGATTCCGAAGATGAAGACTTTGTCGGAGGTTCGAGAAAACGATCCCGCGAATCAAAGCCGGTGACTGTAAAGGAGGAACCTAAAGCTGAGTCCGAATCTGATGAGGACGATGAGGAATCCGATTCAGACTCCGAAGACGAAGAGCCCTTGAACAAGCGTAAGGCCATTGCGAAAAAACCGCCTGTGAAGATGGCGCCAGCTGCCAAATCGCCCAAACCAAATCCCGTAAACGAGAACAACAACAAGGTGCGTTTGTTTGAATCCACTCGCTTGAGGCGCTTGTGAAAGTGTTGGAGGTGTTCTTACTTCTTCAAATATAATCTGACATCTTTCCTTTTGCGCAGAAACTCTTCTGGGAGACCCTGTCTCACAGTGGTGTACTGTTCCCCCCACCATATGAGCCTCATGGTGTAAAGCTCATCTACGACGGAAGACCCGTGGACCTCACACCAGCGGAGGAAGAGGTTCGTTTCAACGCACAACTGTAATGCTCAACCTCTTGCACTCGCATTGTTGTGATTCACTCAGAATCTCTGTTGAGCGGAGTGCACTCTCGTGTCTTTGGAGTGCCCCGCTGTCGCCCTGCTTGGAGGCCATACGGTCAGCTTGGCATCAACCTGCTCAAAAGCATAACACCGCCGTTCTGCACGGCCAGCATGGTATCACCTACTTGCAGCATAACATGGCCGTTCTATGCGCTCAGCAAGGTGTCGCCTGCTTACAGCATGATCCGGCCGTTCTGTCTTAGACATGTCGTAAACATGGAGAGATTTGGAAACAGCTCCAGTTGCCGAGCCCGCTACGCCTGGTTTTATGCCTTCGTGTGCGTGATGTACCTGTTCTCACACTCTGTACGCGAGCGTTTAATGCCACTGAGTTTTGTGTCACGGTTGGCGCAGGTTGCGGGCTTTTTCGCCGTGATGAAAGACACAGACTATGCCGGGAAGGCCGTGTTCGTGAAGAACTTCTGGACCGACTTCCAGCGGGTGCGCGCGCTGCCCGTTGAGGATGTGAAATTCACCGTGTTTGAACGCATCCTTGCCGGGATCCATTCAATTCTTGCGCCGTTGATCGAGGTGGTTACCACTGCTTAGGGTCCAAGTGCTAAGCGGCTTGGCTTCGCGGATGGGGGCGTGCTCCAGATACTCACGCCTAAGAGTAAAGCAATCGTGAAAGATTTCAAAAAGTGTGACTGGACACCGATGTACAACTACTTTTTCGAGCAGAGAGAAAAGAAGAAGCAGATGACGAAAGAGGTTTGACCCCCACCTTATATAATCCTCCGGAGACTTTGGCGGATGGTAGCCAACTCCTCTGGTACGACGCGCGACTTGGCGGCCCCACGTTTATTGATTGTGTGTAAGGACCGACGGCCCCCATCCACTACCACATATAGAGTCGGTGGTCGCGAATCTATATTCAAACAAGGACTGCCGCCAGTTACCATGCCCTCGTACGGCAATTTTGCATTGGTGCATCGATAAGATAACCCCGGAAATTTTCGTTTCGTGAAACTCTGTAGCAAGTAACTTCCCTATTTTTTCGGAACTCCTCCCGGGAAACTGTGCCTGATGTCTGAAGTATTTCCTGCTTTTCGTTTCCAGCTTCTGCAGGCGAATTGCTTCTTGCTGATGAGACTTTCTGTCAGCCCCGGACGAACGCCACTTTGTGTTACTTTGTGGACGTGCCGTACGATCTCAGCCGCTAGGAGCTCACGCACGTCCTGCATCCTCGTGCACGTTTGACGCGACCTGCAGAGTAGCGTCGCACGGGTTGAGTATCTTTGAGATGCCTCAGAAGTAGTCGCACCTCAGGGCATATGGGAACACACGTTGAGTTATGGTATTTCAGAGCCCTCGGATCAAGTTTTCCCTTCGAACCGTATTGCCAAGGAATTCAGTGGTGTGGGCCTTACTCATGGGGATCTCTGTGAGCTTTGCCGTGCAGGAGAAGCTGCAGATCAAGGCTCAAAAGGAGGTGGAGGAAGAGCCATTCACTCACGCAATGATCGATGGGAAAAAGGAGAAGGTGCTCTGCTGGCATTAGCCTTGAAAACTCCCTTCTATTTGTATTTTGCGTACATACGGCAGACCTGGGATGCTTGTATCATAAGTATGCCACTTCGTGTCCTATCTCACACAGCACGCGTTCATCCTCTTGTCCCTGCAACCATCTCCTTTCCGAAGGCTGACGAACAGATAGCGTCGGACTCATACCTCCAAGAGAATGGCTGCAGGTTGGGAACTTCAGAGTGGAACCACCTGGGCTGTTCCGCGGGCGAGGGGAGCATCCCAAGATGGGTAAACTAAAGGTGCCGCAGCCCGCTTTTCAGGCGCACTTCTATTTCCTCCCTCTGTTTGGCGTGCAAACAGTCCTCACTGGAAGGCTTGACTAGGTCGCCGCGCAACGGGTGGTCTGCCTGATCCCCCTGATACGCTCGGCAACCTTTATTAGCAGTCTTGATAGGGTCGCTGCGCATAGAGGCGTGCCTGAATCCCCTGTCTGGCACGCTTCACGGTCACCTCTATCCTTAAGTCTAAAATACACCCTTTACCGGAGTCTGTCTAAGCTTTCTGCCAAGAAACTAAATTCGGGAGCTTCGTGTGAAAGCTATCCACGCTCCTCTGGCTTTCAAGATCTTATCTCTCGGTCGTGTTTGGTCATGACCTTGAAGTGCTACGAATTGTATCCTTGTGGAAGGACGGAAAATCTATGTCAACAACGCCTCTGTTGACTCGAGTAGTTCTTTGACGTAACGTCGCACCCTCCTTGTCTTTGCGGACTACGTCCGAGATTGTTCACATAGGGGTGAAAAATGGGCTCGAGAGGAGGTGTGTTGGAACTTGTCCCCCTGGATCCGGACACTGTGCAGCGCAAGAGACCCTGGACTCGTCCAGACGACAGGCGCCCTCGGATGCGTCCGAGGGCGATCTGGATCTCGCACCCAGCGCTGGCGCAGGGGTGGAACCTTACACAGGGCAGAGGGAGCAACTTGCCAGCGCCACAATCCCGGGAGTGCGTTGCCACCGGGGGCTTGAAACCCCTCCGGCAGTGTGTGTACTTCTGAACACAGTGCGCCAGACATAAAGACATACATGCCTAGTGCGACGGGGTGTTGGGGAGGATTCCTAGTTTGCGGAGTGGACAGAGTTCCTGACAAGTGTCCGGTGGGGACCTCTAGACTTGAGAAAGGATGGCTTGTCACCTGCGGTTATGGTACTCCGCCCAGCTCTGGCTAGTGACCTAAGGGAAAGGACCAGGCAAGATCGTGAGAGTTGTCAACAGTCAGGACAAGTTTGTTACACCGCGTTTTTACATGATCGAAGTGATACGAGGAGTTTTGTGCAGGGGACACCGAAGATAGCTCTTCTCGTTCAGGCAGTTTTCCGACGTTACATCACACCCTCCTTTTTTTGTTGGAGTTTATCTTGTCTCACAGAGGGTTGGGAAAGGGGCTCGAGAGGAGGTGTGGTGGAACTTGTCCCCCTGGATCCGGACACTGTGCAGCGCAAGAGACCCTGGACTCGTCCAGGCGACAGGCGCCCTCGGATGCGTCCGAGGGCGGTCTGGATCTCGCACCCAGCGCTGGCGCAGGGGCGGAACCTTACACAGGGCAGAGGGAGCAACTTGCCAGCGCCACAATCCCGGGAGTGCGTTGCCACCGGGGGCTTGAAACCCCTCCGGCAGTGTGTGCACTTCTGAACACAGTGCGCCAGACATAAAGACATACATGCCTAGTGCGACGGGGTGTTGGGGAGGATTCCTAGTTTGCGGAGTGGACAGAGTTCCTGACAAGTGTCCGGTGGGGACCTCTAGACTTGAGAAAGGATGGCTTGTCACCTGCGGTTATGGTACTCCGCCCAGCTCTGGCTAGTGACCTAAGGGAAAGGACCAGGCAAGATCGTGAGAGTTGTCAACAGTCAGGACAAGTTTGTTACACCGCGTTTTTACATGATCGAAGTGATACGAGGAGTTTTGTGCAGGGGACACCGAAGATAGCTCTTCTCGCTCAGGCAGTTTTCCGACGTTACATCACACCCTCCTTTTTTTGTTGGAGTTTATCTTGTCTCACAGAGGGTTGGGAAAGGGGCTCGAGAGGAGGTGTGGTGGAACTTGTCCCCCTGGATCCGGACACTGTGCAGCGCAAGAGACCCTGGACTCGTCCAGGCGACAGGCGCCCTCGGATGCGTCCGAGGGTGGTCTGGATCTCGCACCCAGCGCTGGCGCAGGGGCGGAACCTTACACAGGGCAGAGGGAGCAACTTGCCAGCGCCACAATCCCGGGAGTGCGTTGCCACCGGGGGCTTGAAACCCCTCCGGCAGTGTGTGCACTTCTGAACACAGTGCGCCAGACATAAAGACATACATGCCTAGTGCGACGGGGTGTTGGGGAGGATTCCTAGTTTGCGGAGTGGACAGAGTTCCTGACAAGTGTCCGGTGGGGACCTCTAGACTTGAGAAAGGATGGCTTGTCACCTGCGGTTATGGTACTCCGCCCAGCTCTGGCTAGTGACCTAAGGGAAAGGACCAGGCAAGATCGTGAGAGTTGTCAACAGTCAGGACAAGTTTGTTACACCGCGTTTTTACATGATCGAAGTGATACGAGGAGTTTTGTGCAGGGGACACCGAAGATAGCTCTTCTCGTTCAGGCAGTTTTCCGACGTTACATCACACCCTCCTTTTTTTGTTGGAGTTTATCTTGTCTCACAGAGGGTTGGGAAAGGGGCTCGAGAGGAGGTGTGGTGGAACTTGTCCCCCTGGATCCGGACACTGTGCAGCGCAAGAGACCCTGGACTCGTCCAGGCGACAGGCGCCCTCGGATGCGTCCGAGGGCGGTCTGGATCTCGCACCCAGCGCTGGCGCAGGGGCGGAACCTTACACAGGGCAGAGGGAGCAACTTGCCAGCGCCACAATCCCGGGAGTGCGTTGCCACCGGGGGCTTGAAACCCCTCCGGCAGTGTGTGCACTTCTGAACACAGTGCGCCAGACATAAAGACATACATGCCTAGTGCGACGGGGTGTTGGGGAGGATTCCTAGTTTGCGGAGTGGACAGAGTTCCTGACAAGTGTCCGGTGGGGACCTCTAGACTTGAGAAAGGATGGCTTGTCACCTGCGGTTATGGTACTCCGCCCAGCTCTGGCTAGTGACCTAAGGGAAAGGACCAGGCAAGATCGTGAGAGTTGTCAACAGTCAGGACAAGTTTGTTACACCGCGTTTTTACATGATCGAAGTGATACGAGGAGTTTTGTGCAGGGGACACCGAAGATAGCTCTTCTCGCTCAGGCAGTTTTCCGACGTTACATCACACCCTCCTTTTTTTGTTGGAGTTTATCTTGTCTCACAGAGGGTTGGGAAAGGGGCTCGAGAGGAGGTGTGGTGGAACTTGTCCCCCTGGATCCGGACACTGTGCAGCGCAAGAGACCCTGGACTCGTCCAGGCGACAGGCGCCCTCGGATGCGGCCGAGGGCGGTCTGGATCTCGCACCCAGCGCTGGCGCAGGGGCGGAACCTTACACAGGGCAGAGGGAGCAACTTGCCAGCGCCACAATCCCGGGAGTGCGTTGCCACCGGGGGCTTGAAACCCCTCCGGCAGTGTGTGCACTTCTGAACACAGTGCGCCAGACATAAAGACATACATGCCTAGTGCGACGGGGTGTTGGGGAGGATTCCTAGTTTGCGGAGTGGACAGAGTTCCTGACAAGTGTCCGGTGGGGACCTCTAGACTTGAGAAAGGATGGCTTGTCACCTGCGGTTATGGTACTCCGCCCAGCTCTGGCTAGTGACCTAAGGGAAAGGACCAGGCAAGATCGTGAGAGTTGTCAACAGTCAGGACAAGTTTGTTACACCGCGTTTTTACATGATCGAAGTGATACGAGGAGTTTTGTGCAGGGGACACCGAAGATAGCTCTTCTCGTTCAGGCAGTTTTCCGACGTTACATCACACCCTCCTTTTTTTGTTGGAGTTTATCTTGTCTCACAGAGGGTTGGGAAAGGGGCTCGAGAGGAGGTGTGGTGGAACTTGTCCCCCTGGATCCGGACACTGTGCAGCGCAAGAGACCCTGGACTCGTCCAGGCGACAGGCGCCCTCGGATGCGTCCGAGGGCGGTCTGGATCTCGCACCCAGCGCTGGCGCAGGGGCGGAACCTTACACAGGGCAGAGGGAGCAACTTGCCAGCGCCACAATCCCGGGAGTGCGTTGCCACCGGGGGCTTGAAACCCCTCCGGCAGTGTGTGCACTTCTGAACACAGTGCGCCAGACATAAAGACATACATGCCTAGTGCGACGGGGTGTTGGGGAGGATTCCTAGTTTGCGGAGTGGACAGAGTTCCTGACAAGTGTCCGGTGGGGACCTCTAGACTTGAGAAAGGATGGCTTGTCACCTGCGGTTATGGTACTCCGCCCAGCTCTGGCTAGTGACCTAAGGGAAAGGACCAGGCAAGATCGTGAGAGTTGTCAACAGTCAGGACAAGTTTGTTACACCGCGTTTTTACATGATCGAAGTGATACGAGGAGTTTTGTGCAGGGGACACCGAAGATAGCTCTTCTCGCTCAGGCAGTTTTCCGACGTTACATCACACCCTCCTTTTTTTGTTGGAGTTTATCTTGTCTCACAGAGGGTTGGGAAAGGGGCTCGAGAGGAGGTGTGGTGGAACTTGTCCCCCTGGATCCGGACACTGTGCAGCGCAAGAGACCCTGGACTCGTCCAGGCGACAGGCGCCCTCGGATGCGTCCGAGGGCGGTCTGGATCTCGCACCCAGCGCTGGCGCAGGGGCGGAACCTTACACAGGGCAGAGGGAGCAACTTGCCAGCGCCACAATCCCGGGAGTGCGTTGCCACCGGGGGCTTGAAACCCCTCCGGCAGTGTGTGCACTTCTGAACACAGTGCGCCAGACATAAAGACATACATGCCTAGTGCGACGGGGTGTTGGGGAGGATTCCTAGTTTGCGGAGTGGACAGAGTTCCTGACAAGTGTCCGGTGGGGACCTCTAGACTTGAGAAAGGATGGCTTGTCACCTGCGGTTATGGTACTCCGCCCAGCTCTGGCTAGTGACCTAAGGGAAAGGACCAGGCAAGATCGTGAGAGTTGTCAACAGTCAGGACAAGTTTGTTACACCGCGTTTTTACATGATCGAAGTGATACGAGGAGTTTTCTACAATGGACACCGAAGATAGCTCTTCTCGCTCAGGCAGTTTTCCGACGTTACATCACACCCTCCTTTTTGTTGTTGGAGGTTGTCTTGTCTCACAGAGGGTTGGGAAAGGGGCTCGAGAGGAGGTGTGGTGGAACTTGTCCCCCTGGATCCGGACACTGTGCAGCGCAAGAGACCCTGGACTCGTCCAGGCGACAGGCGCCCTCGGATGCGTCCGAGGGTGGTCTGGATCTCGCACCCAGCGCTGGCGCAGGGGCGGAGCCTTACACAGGGCAGAGGGAGCAACTTGCCAGCGCCACAATCCCGGGAGTGCGTTGCCACCGGGGGCTTGAAACCCCTCCGGCAGTGTGTGCACTTCTGAACACAGTGCGCCAGACATAACTTTGGGAGTTACAATATTAAGAACTGTTTTTGTCTTTGCAGAAGTTTCTTGAGGATCGCTTTTTTTTCAGGTCCTCGAGCAGTATATTAGATTTCTCAGGCTTCCGGCGAGATGTGCCTGAATGTACGTGAGAAGACTTTTGTGTCAATTACGTGTGAATATGGGCTCGGGCCTGTGCGAGATTCGTGCAGGAGCGTATCAAGCCGAAAGATGTTATAATCAACATTGGGAGGGACTCTCCAGTGCCGGCGTGCCCGATACCTGGTGAGAAGTGGGGGGAGGTGCGCCACGATCGCACCGTGACGTGGCTGGCGGGATGGAAGGACACGATCAACACAAAGGATTGGAAGTGCGCCCCGGTCACTGCTTGCCCCTTTTTCCCCATTCGCTTATTTCTCTCTCTCTGCAGGGTGCCTTGTTCCCGCTTATTTGTCCGTCTTTCTCTCTGCAGGGTGCCTTGTTCCCGCTTATTTGTCCCTCTCTCTCTGCGGGGTGCCTTGTTCCCGCTTATTTGTCCCTCTCTCTCTGCAGGGTGCCTTGTTCCCGCTTATTTGTCCGTCTTTCTCTCTGCAGGGTGCCTTGTTCCGCTTATTTGTCCTCTCTCTCTGCGGGGTGCCTTGTTCCCGCTTATTTGTCCTCTCTCTCTGCGGGGTGCCTTGTTCCCGCTTATTTGTCCGTCTTTCTCTCTGCAGGGTGCCTTGTTTCCGCTTATTTGTCCCTCTCTCTCTGCAGGGTGCCTTGTTCCCGCTTATTTGTCCCTCTCTCTCTGCAGGTTGCCTTGTTCCTTGTGCCGCTCTGTAGCCTCATTGCCCGCGGTCCGCTTGACACCGCATCTGAATCACACGCACGCGTCGAGGTTCCATTCACGCATAGGACAAGCACGTTCTGGCAAGTGAATACACCCCAAGTCGAGAAGAGTCCATCGCCATGAATACAGCTGGCGACTCCTTGACTATGTCTATGTCTTCACCTGTGTGACGGAGAAACCCTGCACTGTGAAGAAGGCTCGGAGTGATCACTGAACTCCTGGCTTGGGGGGGCTTCCAGGTACGTGCAGTTCGCAGCAACCAGCTCCATCAAAGGGGAGAGCGACCAGAAGAAGTACGAGAAGGCGCGTAAACTGAAGGTATCCCTACATTGCACAGCCCTCCCGCACGTTACTTGGAAGGAATCGGAAGTGCATACCCTCTGCTCTCTTCCGCTTGTGCCGTCTCGCGCCTTGCAAGAGGAAGTTTCTCTCGGACTTTGAGCGTGTGTGGCAGCCCGCACTCGGTAGGGGCTCGACTGCCTCAGGCAACAGCACGGGTGTGATGTGAACGTTGGTGTGAGGTTTCCCTCTCCCGGAATCTACTTGCTGGGTCGGGAAATCTTCTACATACCGCCCCCGATGGCCAGCAGTTTTACTCTGTGGTGATGTTTGTTTTGGCTGTGCTTGGGTTTTGTCTTTACGGCAGGATTTCATTGAGAGAATTCGGAAGGACTACCGCGCGAAAATGAAGGACGCCGATAACAAGATCGCGCAGATGGCCACCGCTACTTACCTCATTGACAAGCTTGCGCTTCGTGCCGGTGGCGAGAAGGACGAAGACCTCGCTGATACCGTCGGCTGCTGCACCTTGCGGGTGAGGCTTCTGGCACGCCCGGGACCCCCCGTTTCTGTCTGTTTGTTCGAGGCTTTGATATGCGCCTGGCTGACAGTGCTCTCTGCAGCAACCTTTTTGACTGCAGCCTCATCTTGCCGTTTGTTCGAGGCTTTGATATGGGCCTGGCTGACAGTGCTCTCTGCAGCAACCTTTTTGACTGCAGCCTCATCTTGCCCGTTTGTTCGAGGCTTTGATATGGGCCTGGCTGACAGTGCTCTCTGCAGCAATCTTTTTGACTGCAGCCTCATCTTGCCGTTTGTTCGAGGCTTTGATATGGGCCTGGCTGACAGTGCTCTCTGCAGCAACCTTTTTGACTGCAGCCTCATCTTGCCGTTTGTTCGAATCTCTTTCCCCGAATCTCACTCTCAAGTTCCGGGAATCTGCCTGGGAAGTTGAGGGGCAAGTCTCTGACAGTGCACATGCTGAGGGATGGCCTCAGGTGGGGCATGTCACATTAATCCCTCCACATACCATCCACTTCGACTTCCTGGGTAAGGATTCCATCAGGTCCGCCCGTCACCGCCGCCCTCACGGGGCCCTCGACTTGCTCCAGGGTAGGTGGCCGAGGGCTTGCGGGTCCCGGCTTGCGGGAGCGTGCCTCGGGTCATTTGAAACACATTCGACGAAACGCTCTCCGCTGAGTCCTCCGCTCAAAATGAGCGGCAGATGCGCTCCGGTTTGTTGTCTCCACCCTGAGGCCGTGGGATCATGCCCTCTGTCGACGTGGAGCACCAAAAGTGATCCGGTCGCATGCTGTGAGCGGAAGGTGGTGGACTTGTGCCACAGGTATGACCAGTCACACGAGGTGGACCCGGTGGCATACAAGAGCTTCGGCAGATTCATGGAAGGTACCTCCGGAGCAACCCCTTGCTCGTTATCCTGCGCCACTTAGAGGCATGAGCAGCTTGGCGAGTCAGCTTTAAGGGAGGTCCTTCAACAGCTCAGGGTAGCCCTCACAACCGTGAACGAACGGCATGGGAAGCGCCTGGGCACCCATTCCGTGGTAACTCGGTGTGGAGAAATTCAAGCGGCTCGAGAGGAGGTGTGGTGGAACTTGTCCCCCTGGATCCGGACACTGTGCAGCGCAAGAGACCCTGGACTCGTCCAGGCGACAGGCGCCCTCGGATGCGTCCGAGGGCGGTCTGGATCTCGCACCCAGCGCTGGCGCAGGGGCGGAACCTTACACAGGGCAGAGGGAGCAACTTGCCAGCGCCACAATCCCGGGAGTGCGTTGCCACCGGGGGCTTGAAACCCCTCCGGCAGTGTGTGCACTTCTGAACACAGTGCGCCAGACAACGCGTCGCTGCTGCATAGAAGCCCTGAGACCGCTGCACGCCCGCCGTGCTGCATGACCGCCGTGCGTTGTCAGTGTTCTCCTGCACCGCAGTCAATGTTACCATGCCGGGTTCTCTAGATGTCTCTCCTCTTCCAGCCGCGTGCCACACACAGGATGAGGCGCCCGCCGTGGTTGCCCGGTTTGACCCTGCGCGGTGCAAGTTGCAGGCAAGAAGGATGAGATGGACATTTTTGATAAAATCAACCCCACGGAAGTGAACTCCCACCTGCAAGAGCTGATGCCAGGGCTCACCATTAAGGTGCGCGTTCCACAGCCGTCCTCGCCTTTGGTGCCACAACTCGTTGCACTCTCTGTCTGACTTTCAAGTAGCCGTTGACCGTGTGTCATCCAAGAGCCTCTCTCTGACTTTCAAGTAGCCGTTGACCATGTGTCATTCAAGAGCCTCTCTCTGACTTTCAAGTAGCCGTTGACCGTGTGTCATCCTAGAGCCCTCTCTGACTTTCAAGTAGCCGTTGACCGTGTGTCATCCAAGAGCCTCTCTCTGACTTTCAAGTAGCCGTTGACCGTGTGTCATCCAAGAGCCTCTCTCTGACTTTCAAGTAGCCGTTGACCGTGTGTCATCCAAGAGTCACTTCCGCGGCGAGAGGTGGTGCAGAGGACAAAAAGAACAATTCTGTACAGTGCATCCTTCACACCGCTGTGGCTGTTTGTGGGTGGGTGGACGAAGTGCAGGTGTTCCGTACGTACAATGCATCCATCACACTGTCACGGCTGTTGAAGGAAACTCCCGAAGGGACAGTGGCACAGAAGAAGTCCCACTACGACTCGGCGAACAAGGAGGTGGCCATCCTGTGCAATCATCAGAAGGGCGAGAGCAAGGCGCACGCCGGGCAGATGCAGAAGCTCACTGAGAAGAAAGACCAAATGGAGGTTCGCCTGCTGCTTACCCGACAGAGGGCCCTTCCCTCTTGCTGCAGTGCTCCGAGGGTAGGAGCCATTAGATACATAAGAGTCGGAAAGTCACCGGAGGGCCTGGGCTGGGCCATTTGATGCGGAGGGGGGGCATTTGAGGGGAGTGAGTGGGATTCGCCGCGTGTGCGGCGCAGTGTTTCAGGGGCTCCTCGCGCTCGCAGCTGGGGAGCGGGGGGAGCATATCTGTCCAGTGAGCCGTTGCGGGCAGTCCAATACACACAGGGGACATGCGACTTCCCCCCCCTCCTCTCACGTATTCACGTCCCTGCATACCGGGTGCTGGGGGCAACTGGCTCTGTGCAGGCAGAGCTGAAGGAACTGCAGAAAGAGAAGCCAATGAGTGCAAAGACCGAGAATAAGATTCGTGGGCTGAAGGAGCGGCTTTCCAAGCACATGCTCTCGATGTCCATGAAGGAGGAGCTCAAGGTGTGCGCCTGCCGCTCACAAGACGAAAGGTGTAGCGGAGTGGCCCGAGGCACGTGAGTTGGTCTATTGTGGCGTGCGGCCTTTTTGGTGGGGCCGATCCACTGTGGCATGCTGTTGGCTGCATACGTAGGCTTGGTGCAGGTCGAATTAGGGTTGGCGTAATGCTGCTTTTTGTTTTTTAGGGTACGGAGAGCGCAGTTTGTGTCGGAACCTTGCAAACAGTCAGTCTTCTTCTTACGCAGCAAGCCTGAGCAGAGCATAGAAGAGAAGGTTCTCGTGTCTAAGGCTGGAGGGGTCGCGGTGCTCGGGTGGACTGAAGTTCCTCGTGTCCAGCAAGTTGAGCAGATGTCGACAATGGCCTGAGACGTTGGAAGGGGCGGAGAGGGTGTGTGGCCAGACGGTATCCCTGGGAACATCCAAAATTAATTACTTGGACCCACGTATCACAGTCGCCTGGTGCAAACGCAACGAGGTAGCCGCGCCTCCCCTGGCCGCACGCCACTGCTCCTCTCTGCTCCTCTTTCCCTCGAGGCTCCAGCTTCGACCATCTGACATGATGGGGCGCATGAGAGTAGCTGGAGACAGGCTCTTTTTGCTGTCCGCCGGAAACCCTCACTCAACGCATGCCGGATTTGCCTGTGCAATGCTTCATTTGCGCTTGATTGAGGCGGTCAGACCCTCGACTGTGGATTGTCATACGGCCTTTTCTGATGGTAACGCCCGAGAGACTCGTCGGTCAGCTGAAGTGTGACCATTTTCGCTTGGCATGCTCCTTAGGGAAGCTTAAGTGTTTCAAGTTTGTATTCTCTGTTGAGAGCTTGGACATCTGGGATGGTGGGTAAGATTGTTGGGGCAATGCTTGGCTTGACAGGTCCCCCTCGCAACAGTGTACCCCAAAACGCTTGTAGAAAAGTTCAATTGGGCGATGGAAGTTGAACCCGAGTTTGACTTTTGAGGCGGGTTATCACTGCGAGTAAGTCGCTGCCATTCCAACTGGAACTGGAGCGGACTTTGCTACAATGGTTCGGTCGCAGCAACATTTTGCGGAGTTACCTTGCAGAACTACTTGAGCATGAAACATTCACACACTGCATTTAATTGTCTGATGAATATACGAGAGTACAGTTTGTGCAAGTATAGAATTTGTATTTGCCGGGGCACGTGTGAGGAACGTTTGAAGACCATTAAGAAGGTAATTGGAAATAGATGCAGGAACTGCCAGACTTCTTGTCTGTATGAGATCCCAGCCAATCTGACCAATTTCCGACCTGGATGGCAGATTGAGATCACCTGGTCAAGGGTTGCCAGATCTTGATCAATCTTAATCTGGAGAGAGTCCCACCAGTTCTGAAGGATGTGCGCTAGAATCGGGATGATTAGCACACTCATGCACAACGAAACTGCAATTGATGCGCGCGAACTGAGTGCTATCAGCATATTAGAAACTTGACTTATTTCCAACTTGAATTTAAATGTATAAATGTGTCTAGGGGTTCCCATTTACAAACCTGCTTCTCTAGGTAATCCACATACCTGTTACTAAGAGAATTCTTAAAGCAGGTGGCAACATTTTAACACCATTTTGAAGGCAGAAAAGGGCATGACCTTTTGAAACTAGCTTATTGTTTTCACCACATTCTACTTGCTGGTCGAAACGCGTGTCGCTGGAGCCCTTCATGTATGAGCCAACGACCGAATTGGCGATGGGAGTGGTTCTTTCTCGATAACTAAGAAGTCAGTGCGCACATTATGCAAAACACGCATGCGCAATCACACAAGAAAGGTGCCAAATAACCGCGTTAGCCATTTCGTACAATCTTCCTGCCGCAAAGCACCATGCCCCACCTGTCGCCTGCTCAGGTAACTTGGCACAAACTAACAAAGCATTAGACATGTTGATGCGCATGCACTGTTACCATTCAAATACACTCTGGCTTACTACAAAGCGACTGGCATGCACCAAGCAACAGAGGCATCCGATATCACACGGACCACGACTTTATACATGTACAACGGGCGATACCATATGCACTGTTACCATTTCGTGTGTAGCCTTGTATGCCCCGTCGCGCCGGGACACGCGTCGTGATTATCACGGTCTGATTTACCAATCGGATGCCTCTGTTGCTTAGCACAAATCGCACAATGCGTGGTGGTAAGCCAGAGTGAATACTACAATGTGCACTGTTACCATCACCCAAGAAGAAGTACTACCCAAGAACAAGTCGGACGTGCATGCGTACCATTGGGCAGCCACTGGGGTTGAATTCACTTGCGCTACTCCTGCTTTCGGCACGTCAGCATAGTGCAAATGTCACTTACTCTATATGGTTAACCAAGGAAGCGTATTGTTGGAGATTACGATAGATGTTGAGCAAACGAGGAATCGATTTTCGATAGCTAATCGAGGAATAGGTTTGATGTCAATAATCGCACCCGAGCACTACATCACGGCCGCAACCGAATGCCAAGGTGTAAGAACAAGAAAACCGGAATATTGTGATTATATTACATACGCACAGTGAACGGTCTGTTTCTAACGACTGCTACTTCAAACACTGTTTTCTGAGGGTACGCGCTGTCAAAACGACGACTGCCCACATGAATTTAACATCAACCGTTCAACCCTGGTTTCCACAAGCCTATTTTCATAACCGTAATACGACATGTGTTATGCATGTGCGAAACATCTCGTAATGCATGCTACTATAAGCTTAATATGAAGCGACCTTCGCTCATGTCTATGGGTGTTTCACACGGTGAATCGCTTCGTGTGTAGCCATGTATGCCCCGTCGCGCCTGGACACGCGTCGTGATTATCACGGTCTGGTGAAATTATTAGATGCCTCTGTTGCTTCGTACAAATCGCACAATGCGTAGTGGCAAGCCCGAGCAGTGAATAATCATTATCAGTACGAGTAAATGGCAGAAGATACCTGCACGCATCCATCTGGTGACACATCATCTCCCCCACAGCGAGCCCTTGTCCAACCCAGTTAAGATTTCTAAAGTCATGCTGTATTACTCTGAGTGACTTGTTTCTATCTAATTATATAATAACACATTTCTACTGAGTCGGTAGGTAGCCCGCCCATCGCGGGGAATGATAACTGGGATCGCTACTCCGTTTTGAACGTTTCAAAACCCGCAAAATTCTGGCTCGCTTTGCCCACATGAACGCGTCAGCCCACAACGATGCGCAACTATATATCTATTTAATTACACTCTGGCTTACTATATATCTATCCCTGATGATCTGCAAGTCATAGAGCACTTCGCAAGTGATGATCCAGATGTTTTGCATGCTTCGGAAATCACCCATCTGTCGTGAGAATGACTACCTTATTGACCTGTCTGTCATCTCCTGGACGAGCTGCTTCCGAATATGTCATTTCTGAGCATAAAATTATAGGATTTACTCTGGCTTACCACCACTTATAATAGTATTCACTCTGGCTTACCACCACTTATCACTTCTGAGCATACACATGGCGTTGCACCTGGTTTCAATATTTATGACCCAAGCCTACTTGCAAGTGTGACAATACTGGAGCGCAGTTGAAATCGTCTCACCACGTCGGCAGTCAGACTATTTTCTTCCCCAAAAATCTGCAAGATCTTCAGAGCCTAGCAATACAATGATGAACACTGGTTTGTCGCGCTAGCCGCACCTGGAAATTTGGCTAAGTTGTTTCTACCGTAGTCTTTTAAGTATATATGTTACACGCCAATCCCGCGGCGCGATTAATCGCGCCCCGTTCATGCCAATCCCGCCCGACGTGATTGGCGTTGTGAAAAATGTCACGCCAATCGCGCCCCATCGAGCCTACAAACTGTAAGGTATATACTTCAACCATGTTCAACAAAGAAAACGTAGAAAACCATACTTCTCTAACATTTGGCGCGATTGGCGTGGGGCGCGATTGGCGCGTAACATAATTACATACACCATTTTTTTAATAATATTGTTTTAACAATTGTTTAATCTGATTTCCTTACGCGCTCTAGATGGGTCATAAAAATATATATATATATAATTAAAAAAAACGAATTTTGCTTGATAATAATTTAGGGAGCTTGCACGACTATACCATTATTATATATTTATGCACCTGACAAATAATATAGGTATGCGGCAATAAAGGGAAAAATCTCATACGGTACCTAACACTGTGATTGAAATTAATTACACACAAACACCTGAAAATGTGGCGCAGAACAATCTTCATCCCACAGAAGGCCAACTACCCATTTGCACAGCATATTCATTCCTTGATCACACCCCTCTCCACCATTCCGAGAAAGTT
Organism: Cymbomonas tetramitiformis; assembly: GCA_001247695.2. Taxonomy (NCBI): domain Eukaryota; kingdom Viridiplantae; phylum Chlorophyta; class Pyramimonadophyceae; order Pyramimonadales; family Pyramimonadaceae; genus Cymbomonas; species Cymbomonas tetramitiformis. The sequence continues at coordinate 22,910 of LGRX02005293.1, forward strand.
CCGCATGATTTGCATGCCTTCTGGAGTTATGCAGCTTTCAGGGTGAAATTGAACCCCCTGCAACAGTGGACCACACAGTTCACTTCAGTGCGCCGAGAATATAAATCTACGTGCACATCCATTATCCGGCAACACAACAGAGGTGGGCTGCAAGGTCGCCTCCCGTTAACATATAGGTTCATGCCTTTGTTCATAGAGCTTCTACCTGTATGTGGGGATATTGCACGTGCTTCACAGCCATGACCATGCCATCATCGGACCGTCCCAAAATCTCCAGCTCAGAGTCTGGAAAGTTTTCATGGTCGATCACTAGGCTGTGGTAACGTGCAGCAGTGAATGGGCTGTCCATGTCCACCCAACCCCGGAGACATCCGACCCAGTATGCCATCGCTTCAAGACAGCAGGTCCCAGTGCTTCACCTCAAGGTCTCTTCCGAGTGCGGCGCCACTTGTGTGTTTGCGCCCGATGAGCAAGTTCAAATCAGGGATTGCCACCACACAGCTAGGTTCAAGGCAAAGTTCCGCAGTGTTTTAAGAAACTCCTCAGGGCTTCATTCGTGATACATTTGGCCCCCAGCTGTCTTCCTTCTGTGCGCTAAATATTTGAATCCGAGGACCGCCGCTGAAGAATACAAGGCCGCCGCAGGGATCTGCAGGTGCAACGCGCATTCGGAATGCCGTTGCACTGTGTCCTTGTGCTTGGTTCAAAATTGGACAAATCGGACTGGACAGCGCCTGCACTATTCTAGCGAGATAACTTGAATTGTGTTTGCACGGAACGGACTACAGAGCTCCCAAGCAACAGCCTCTCCCCCGCGCCTCGGCACAGGGGCTGCCAGCTTCAAGGTCCCTCAAATTCATTTCCAGTTCGGCCCTTTCAGCATTACAGAGAGGTCACACGGCTGAAGAGAGGATCCCGTCATACTTGCCCCCTCGTTGGCACGGAACGCAGCAGAGGGGTGCCTTGTTGCCTGCAGAGGCTCGCCAACACCTGAGCGGCGGCGAGGTTTCTGACCTGGGGAGTCCCTGCAGCACACCCACGTCGGAGTGTTCCACCGGAGAGGACTTGCCGTGCATCACACCGCTCTGAGCGCGGACAATAGACCCTGTGGCATTTCCCCACCACCCACACGGGTCCCTCCTGCTTCGTCCTCACGTAAAGATGCAAACATGCTGAAGAGAGCCCGCGCCAGCATGCCCCTGGGGAGAGCCCGCGCCAGCATGCCCCTGGACAGAGCCCGCGCCAGCATGCCCCTGGGAGAGCGCCGCGCCCTGGACAGCCATGCCCCTGGAGCCCGCGAGCATGCCCAGGCGCCAGCATGCCCCTGGACAGAGCCCGCGCCAGCATGCCCCTGGACAGAGCCGCGCCAGCATGCTCCCCAGAGCCCGCGCCAGCATGCCCCTGGACAGAGCCCGCGCCAGCATGCCCTGGACAGAGCCCGCGCCCAGATGCCCCTGGGAGAGCCCGCGCCAGCATGCCCCTGGGAGAGCCCGCGCCAGCATGCCCCTGCATGCCCTGGGGAGAGCGCCTCCCCCACTGGCCGGGCAGCACGGCAGAGCGGGAGCTTACCGCCAAAAACCTGGCCAATACACTGGTGGCCCATGCACACACCGAATAGCGGGAAGTCCGGGCCCAGCTCCTTGACCGTCTGCAGCGATATGCCCGAGTCCTCCGGCGTGCCTGCCCCACGCCGCGCATCTGTCAGCCGCGGCTCTCGAGGGCTTCAGGGTTCAGGTCCACGAGGATTTGCCAGCCACAAAGAAAACATCTTCACTTCGGCCAGACCCTATGTGGGCACCCAGAGGGCGTCGCTCAGTGTCGCCATGCCGCCACATGAGGATGCGCATCACGGGCTCGCCATCCTCGACAGGTTCCTGCTTAGGGCGGTCGGGTTGAGGTCAGGGTCTGACTCAATACAGGGCTCTCCAAGGTCCTGCTTAGCGCTGTAGCGTGGGGTGCGGTTGCCACCAGGACCATGGCTGAGGAAAGCCCTGCTTAGGGCCCGAGGATTGAGGTGGAAACTCTCACTCGAACAACGACCAATGGGGTTCATGCACGGAGCGCGGGGTTCGGGGGAGGGCGCACCTGGACCCGGGCCCAGGAGGATCCCACTCGGATTCATGCTGCGGCACACACCATAGAGCCCCCGTCCCGTGCATCGTCAGGAAGATAAATCCAGGTAGTGCCTTGTCCAAAAGACATCATCAGGTAGTGCCTCGTCCGGAAAACATTATTAGGTATTGCCTCGTCCAAAAGACATCATTGATCAAGTGCCTCGTCCGGAAGATATTATCAGGTAGTGCCTCGTCCGGAAGATATTATCAGGTAGTGCTTCGTGCGGAAGACATTTTCAGGTAGAGCCTCGTCCGGAAGATATTATTAGGTAGTGCATCATCTGTCAGGTACTGCCCCGTCAGGAAAACTTCATCAGGTAGTACGCCGTCTGGAGGACATTTTCAGGTAGTGCCTCTTCTAAACGACCTTGTTGCAGGTACAGACAGGTGGTGACATCCAAAAACTTGTATGCTGCTGTCAACCACGGGGAGCCGAGGTCACATCCGATGGTTGGAAAGCCGCACGCGGTCATCCGATGGTTGGAATGCCGCACGCGGCCATCCGATGGTTGGAGTGCCGCACGCGGTCATCCGTTGGTTGGAATGCCGCACGCGGTCATCCGATGGTTGGAATGCCGCACGCGGTCATCCGATGGTTGGGATGCCGCACGCGGTCATCCGATGGTTAGAATGCCGCACGCGGTCACCTGGAACGGAGGGAACCATGCGAATATCCATATCAGAAGGTGAAAAAAGCAGTTAACTTCGACAAAGAGGACGGGGGGAATATCATGCTGGAGAGGGGATCTCATGCTGGAAACTGCAGCAATGGCAGGCAGGTGACGGGGGGACAGCGCTGGCAGGTGACGGAGGGACAGCGCTGGCAGGTGACGGAGGGACAGCGCTGGCAGTTGACGCGGGATATTACTGGCAGTTGACGGAGGGACAGCTGGCAGGTGACGGAGGGACAGCGCTGGTGGCAGGTGACGGAGGGACAGCGCTGGCAGGACGGAGGGACAGCGCGGGGGTGACTGAGGGACAGCTGGTGGTGGTGACGGAGGGACAGCGCTGGCAGGTGACGGAGGGACAGCGCTGGCAGGTGACGGAGGGACAGCGCTGGCAGGTGACGGAGGGACAGCGCTGGCAGGTGACGGAGGGACAGCGCTGGCAGTTGACGGAGGGACAGCGCTGGCAGGTGACCGAGGGACAGCGCTGGCAGGTGACGCGGGGACAGCGCTGGCAGGTGATGGAGGGACAGCGCTGGCAGGTGACGGAGGGACAGCGCTGGCAGGTGACGGAGGGACAGCGCTGGCAGGTGACGGAGGGACAGCGCTGGCAGGCGACGGAGGGGCAGCGCTGGCAGGTGACGGGGGGACAGCGCTGGCAGGTGACGGAGGGACAGCGCTGGCAGGTGACGGAGGGACAGCGCTGGCAGGCGACGGAGGGACAGCGCTGGCAGCTGACGCGGGGACAGCGCTGGCAGGTGATGGAGGGACAGCGCTGGCAGGTGACGGAGGGACAGCGCTGGCAGGTGACGGAGGACAGCGCTGGCAGGTGACGGAGGGACAGCGCTGGCAGTTGACGGAGGGACAGCGCTGGCAGGTGACGGAGGGACAGCGCTGGTAGGCGACGGAGGGACAGCGCTGGCAGGTGACGGAGGGACAGCGCTGGCAGGTGACGGAGGGACAGCGCTGGCAGGTGACGGAGGGACAGCGCTGGCAGGTGACGGAGGGACAGCGCTGGCAGTTGACGGAGGGACAGCGCTGGCAGGTGACGGAGGGACAGCGCTGGCAGGCGACGGAGGGACAGCGCTGGCAGGTGACGGAGGGACAGCGCTGGCAGGTGACGGAGGGACAGCGCTGGTACGTGGCGCAGGGACAGCGCTGGCAGCTGACGGGGGACAGCGCTGGCACCTGCTAGATGGACATGGACAGGGGGGATAGCACTGACTGGTCACCAGTGAAGATGTGGAACCACTGGCAAGTTGCCGGGGGCCGGCAGGCGCACTTGAAAGTGCAAGTTTTTGGCAGGGATGAAATGAAGGTGGCCCGGGAGGAGGATGGCGCCGGCCGGGGAACAACCGAATTTAAGCTCGGGCAGGTGGCGGAAGGGGAGAGGGAAATGCCGCCTGAAGGTCGGTGCAGAGGGGACGCCACTCGCAAGTTGGAACAAGAATATGCCACATACTGGTAAGAGGTACCGCAGATGCTTTAAAGCGCAGAGGTCAATCAGACATGTTCAGCCTTTATGTGCGTCCTGCGGTCCATGCACGAGCTGATATGCAGGCGCCGTCGATACTCCAGATGCAACCGAGGTTTTGGATGTAAAGTAACCGGCCTCCCCTTGTGACCGTCGGAACGCACACCAATACTGATTAAAGTCGGTCTGCCGCACCGCAGAATTCTTTCTTGGAGCGTCATTTTACCTGCGGATTTCTTCCACTGTGATCTCATCGTTCTTGTACACGACGTAATCGCACTCCAAGGCGCCCAGGTACTGCGCGGGTTCATCAGAGACCAACCCCGGGGAGGGTTTCCCGTGAGAGATCCTTCTCACGCTACGTATTAGGTGCGAAGGGGAGAAACGTCGAGCTACAGGAAAACTTAACGCAAACTTTGCCAATGGGTGCAATCTGTATGGAAATCTATACAGCAAGTATGGAAGAATCGATACCCTGGCTTGTCAGGACTCGCCAGATACTTCGTATGATGGGTTGGCACCTGACAAATGTTGTATGTGAAGCTGTCGTAGTTGTCAATTACGACGACCGGACCTTTTTCCTCGCCAGAAGAACAACTTACAAGCGTGGCGTGAAGACGCTGCTGCAGTCGTGGCGCTTGTCTTCGAAAGCTTAAAGCTGTAATTCGACCGGCTCGACTGCGGTCAGTGGAAGAGGGGCTGCGCCTAGAGCTTCCGCATATAAAGGTGCGTTGAAGGAGGGCTGCATCGAGAGCTTCAAGCTTTACGTTGCGTCGAACAGGGCTTCGAGAGCTTCCACATGCTAAAGTGGGAAGGGAGGGCTGCACCGAGCTCTTCCACAGGCTGACTTGCGATGTCAGGTGGGACTACCTTCTGTTTCGTGCAACTCATGCTCGGTGCATTCTCCTCGATAAAAGCGAAAAATAATTTTGACACGCAAAGGAGGAAGTTTGCGTGGACAGCATTGTTTGAGCAATAAACCATGGGAAGCGAAGATGCACCTGCGTTTAGAAAGACAGCTCCGCTCGAAAGCTGCGTACGCGTTGGAACTTTGGGAAATCTGGGCACAGAAATCACAAGGCGAGATCTTGAGCCACTTTTCTTGTTTAACCGGAAACAGGAACGCGAAACGGGAAAAACGCCGTCACTCCCGGATGCAACGCCAACGACAGATCCACGTGAAACCAAGAGAAGCTACCTTGGAGCACGCCTGCTGTCAAACTTTTTAGGCACCACGCTAAATTTTGCCCCTTTAACCTCTAGAGCTAAAGCGTGGCGATTCTCTCGTCCTCTAGTCACACGACATGACGACTGTAAGTCTGCAAAGTGAGCCATATTTTGAACAATAAATCGCTGGCCTTGACCGGCCGATCGGATATATGTTTTTCACACTGTCCGCCCCAGAAATATTAATATCTAGGGAGAAAATGATCGGGACGTATGCGGGTTAGTAAACTAAACGCAAAGGGGATGTCGTGGAGTCTCTCGTAGATAAGCAGAGCACACTTGAGCTTCACCGCGGCATATTCCTACAGTACCGCTTGCGCTACAGTACCGTAGTCGCGTGAGCACTGAACACATATTTTTGGCCGTAATCTGAAATCCCCGATAATCTCGATGGTCGAGATTGTGCGATTGGAAAAAATGAGGTTGTCTGTCTGTTGATCTGGAGAGATTTCGCTATCCTGAATCCTCAAACGCCTCAATCGTTTATCAATACTGTAGAGTACTGTAGAGCTCTACTGTGTCACTCTATCGTTTGGCTATCATATCATATATAAGAAGTATGAACGAGTTATGACGCATGACCATCGCGTTCGACGGAATCTATGACACGATATGCCCTTAACTCTCCGCGCTTAACTCTCTGTCCACTTTGCGGAACCTCTCTAATATACGTCGCCCCCCACCGCAATAAATTATTATATAAATATGTGATGGGCGAGGTGAGAGAGTTATGTGACACACCTACCCTACGGACCCCCCTAGCTACCCTAGCTACCTTAGCTACCCAATAATCACAACTGTAAGCTAGATGCATGTCACGGATAGGGTATCGGAGAGCACTAATAATTAAGAATTATTAGTGCAATAGTAATGCGGGTATAAGGGACCCGCAACGCAATATCGAAATGAAAACGAATGTAATAATGCTAGTGAGGTGGGCGGGCGGGATGATACCCTTCCCGAAATCAGATCAACTATCGGAGCAGAACTCTACGGAGTTCCAAACCTTATACTGCTCAGACCTGGGACCTACAGAACGGTCCTGGGACCTACGGTCCTGGGTCCCACGGTCCGGTCTGTCACATAACCAGAGTTATGTGACACAGCACCTCTCGCTCCGCTCGTTGCACTGTGACACATAACATCCAGTTATGTGACACACCTACCCTACGGACCCCCCTAGCTACCCTAGCTACCCTAGCTACCCAATAATCACAACTGTAAGCTAGATGCATGTCACGGAGACAAAACAAAGATCTCAATGCAGGTAATAGCATACCAATAATATTAGCCCGCAGGCATACATACTGGCCAGCACAAAGTGCTACTACCTACCGCTTGGCATAACATATTAAGCGGTCCAAAGTACAGCAAAGAACTCAATACTCAGCTGCGGCAGTCCTCCCTCAATGTCCTTCCTAAGTCCAGAGTCACGGAGAGGAGACTAGAATACACCGGAGTTAGCCCTGATATTTGGAATGAAGTTCTGAACGAAAGGGACAACGTACTCCCTTCTTCGTTGTGCCCATGGCCCACTCAAGACCCCCCCTATCATCAGAATGGTGCTGAACATTATTATGGCGGTCACCATGACACGACAATCACCAATGCAGCTTCTAAGCCCTTTATTAGCACCGTGAAATGGCCCAAAGCACTTACACTCATGGGGTACCTCCCTCCTCTTTTCGGTACTGTCCTCAACACGATAGGTGTTCCCCGTGGCAAGATTAAACCTCTCCTTAAAAAACTTTCAAGAATCTGTAGGCAACACACCAGAAATAGGCGAGACGTGTTTCTGTTAAACACCCCCACCACCTTGAACACTGACCCGCATACAGTTGACATCCTGGGCAATGAGACCATGACGGAAACAGAAGCTGTGCAAAAAACAAACGACTTTCTTCAAACCCTCCTGCAATAATTTTCAAAAGTCTTGCAATAAAAGATGGCTCTCTGTCCTATAGGGGAGGGGCCCTCCCCCCCCCTCTCCCCTCCCCCACCACCCCCCCCTCTCCTCCGCCCACCCTGACCTCCTTCCTCATCGTCTCCAAATACCCCCTTAATTCTTCGACTTCCCTCCCCACCGCCTAGTTTCAGCCACCCCTCCACTCACCCGGCCATGGCTGCTTCTCCATCTTCTAGAGTTTTTTGCTTAGCACCTAGCTTTTTCTCTAGATGTCACCCTGCTGAAAAGTGGGTTGAGCCCCTTTGTGGGCGCGCTATAGTAGAGGGAGTAGCCCCTAGTGTTTTCACTAGCCTGCTTTGCAGGGTTACCGCACTCTCAGGACTTTGTCCCTTCTGCTAGCGTAAATGTTTTATTATTATTATTATTTACGGACCCCCCTAGCTACCCTAGCTACCCTAGCTACCCAATAATCACAACTGTAAGCTAGATGCATGTCACGGAGACAAAACAAAGATCTCAATGCAGGTAATAGCATACCAATAATATTAGCCCGCAGGCATACATACTGGCCAGCACAAAGTGCTACTACCTACCGCTTGGCATAACATATTAAGCGGTCCAAAGTACAGCAAAGAACTCAATACTCAGCTGCAGCAGTCACTGACACCCTCTCCTCTGTGGAGGGCTGAATGTACCGCATGGCCGCTGACTGAGTCATCCCGTGCCCGTGCCGCATGAACTCCGCAAAGGATACCCGCTGAGCCACCACTGTAGCACCTCCAGACCTCATGCTCTGTGTGCCGAAGACCGTTGTGACCTCTGCCTCGGTCTTGCCTGCTGCCTGAGCCACCATTTTGATGACCTCCCTCCTGCAGGCATGATACTCAATGTGCTTGCCATTAAGGGGCACCTGAGGATCCCTGACGGCCTTCCTGCCGTCCCACCCCTGGAAGAGGTTCACTGACCCTGACAGCTGTCCAGCCTCGATCAGTCTCTCGGACAGACTCACAGGACAGAAGTGCTTCCCTCCACGGGCCACATACACCACGTCACCCTCACTGTACTGATTGCTGGACTTTAGGTTCAGGGTTATTATTATGGGCTCTGATAGCCCCTAGCCTGACCCGTCTCTGATCGGAACCGTGACTCCGCTAGTAGCTAGGATGACAGTACAGTAGTACTGTACTGTCAGTCATCACTTCGTATTATCCGGGTTTCCGAGATGCATGATAAAAGCACTCGGCCGGACTGATTATGGGAGCTTAGCCAGTTTGTTTTACCCGAGCGGAACACCTGTTCTCGCAGGTTATGCGCGTCACCACTTCCCTAGTAATTCTGATGGCACAGCGCCGAGCTGTTGCCATGATTGGCTAAGTTTTGACACAGAGATGGGGTGGGCGCCCCCTTAGACAGTGGTCTTCTCTCCGCAGTATGGCCTACTTTTGAAGTGGAGATCAGTTTTTTCGGCATTTATTCGGCAGAGTATCGTCGCTGAGTATGGTTATACTTTACGTTCCGTTTGATCAGCGGGCAGGACACTCCGCGTTTTGTGGGTCGCTCCCACGATTAGCCACTCGGCTCATGACCTGCTTGATTATGTTGTTGCTTGCTGAGGCTCCTGCAGGAAATGGCCGCTGCAAGATTGTCCATTACTGTCGCACCGCTAGCCCGCAACCCCATCTCACTGTCATTTTAAGAATGGACACAACGCCTAGACCACGTACACGCGCTAGGGCGCGTAAATTGGCGACTATTTTCGATGATGTTGGGGCATTGAATTCGGCTACCCCTACGACGCCGCATTTGGCTTCGGCTGACGAATCGGCTGCGGCTGCAACGCTCGTTCAGCGGTTACGAAAGGATTCTTTCGATGTTCAATGTGCGAAGACAGCAGCCACTAAAGTTCTGGGAGACAAAGCAGCAAAGTTTCATGGCAATAAATCGTCGGCTTCGGACATTTTTTCGCAGCTGGTTTCCGAGATTCAGCAGCTTTTCACGCTGCAGTCGCAGGCACTTGCACCCCTGTTTGAGCTGTCTGCTGCCAATGTCCCTGTCATGACTGCTGCAAATGAGCTGTTATATTCTGTGCTGTTGCTGCTGACTGCGCCAGGGTCTCCTGCCCGTAATTGGGTGGAGGCTTCTGGGGCCGATGTTCCTGCTGACGGCAAACGTGCCACCCTCGAGGTGGTGCGTATGCTCGCTGATGATTCGACTCCGTTCGAGTCTCTGACTGAGCTGCTTGACGTGAGAATTTCAGATGAAAGTGACCCTGACTCCGGCATTCGTCTTTTTAACAGTTGTCTTCGGGATGCGCAGCGTCTGCAGACGCTGCCCGAAGACGCTGTTAAAAGGCAATTCCTCTCTGCCCTGTCTGGACCGGCTTACGCCACGCTGGTTGACTCGTTTGCTCGAGCTGACCAGCGTGCGGCTGTGAGTCTGCTCACCCTGCAGGCGCGCGTGCGCGAGCAGTACCGCTGCGGGCGGCTCTCGGGCAAGCGCACTGCGGGGCGCCCCATGTCCGTAGCATCTTGCACCACTGACACTGGCCTGGCTTCGGCCATCGAGCGGCTCAGTTCTCAGTTGGTCAAGTTGCAGCGGGATGTGGATTCCCTTAAGAAGGGTGGCTCCAAGCCACCTCATGGGAAACACGCTCCGCGCGGCTTCCACCGACCTGGAGTGCAACCGCTTGCTCATTCCGCCTCTTCGGAGGTGGCTTTTGACAAGCGGTCTGGCACCTTTGTCCCAACGTGCAGGCACGAGAAGTGCCGCGCCGTTGGGTCGAAGCATTGGCTGAGTGAGTGTCCTCACAAGGACACTCACCCGATGTCCATTTCGGCGTCCTACTGCCAAGCCGTCGAGTCTTATGACTCCGACGTGCTTGCCCTTCGTTTTCAGCGGTACTATGACGCTGGGGATGAGGGGTCCATGGAGCACTTGTGTGCTCTTGTGGGGCAACCTGAAATCTGTGAGCTGTCTGCGCATTCCTTTGCTCCAGAGCCTACGGCTCTGCAGCAGTTCAAGGATGCTGCTGCCTCTGCTGAGACTGCACCTGCTGAGCATCTTTCCATTGGCCGTGTTGCATTTGCTGAGGTCAGCGGTCCGCTTGCTGGTGGTGTCGCTGAGCCGACTGCCAGCAAGCAGCTGCTGCCGAAGGCCTCTGCACCCGTGCATGGTAGGACGATTGGCTTGCATGAGGTCAGCAGTGCCGCCTTCGTGCCGCCGTCTGCCTCTCTGGCTCTCGGCCCGATGGCTTCTGCTGACAATTCATTCAAAACGTTCAACACTGTCCACCCTGACTGGCTTGACATTGACCCTGAGCCTGTTGAAGTGTGTGACTCCGATGACGATGGAGAGGGCTCCAACTACCCTCCTGATGTCTGCCTGACTGAAGTTGAAGGGGGTGCACCGCCGGCGGCTGCGGCATTTCGGCGATTCGGAGTCCCCAGAGGCTCCAGGCCATTTGGCATCGGAGAATTTGCGCTCACTCTTTTCATGGTGGCTACATTTCTGTTCAGTGCTACGGCGATGCCGACACTCGTGGTCGGCGGTGGTGTCAGGGGCCTGGTTGAGCCCGGAGCCACCTACGGCTACGATGCAGTTCATCCCGGTGGTGCATTACTGGATTCCTTTTGCCCGTCCGTGATTGCTACTGGTTCGTCAATGCCGCCGCGAGATGTGGAACCGTTCTTTTCTCAATCGACCTCAGCGGCTCTGCAATTTGAAAGTCTTGCCACTCCACTCCGGGATCCGCCTGACCCACTTGGGTCTGGTGGTGTCAACACTTATGATGTTTCATCTCAACTTACTTCGGATGTTTTCCTGCCTTGGAATCCGTCTGCTGAACTCGGCTCTGCCGACCAGCTTCACAGTGGCTAGAGTCTGCTTGTTTCAATCCCTGGAGGTGTGATTAGCCTTAGCCGCAGTGGTGGGTTGTGCCGGGACAAGTCCCCGGGCACCCAGCTTAAAGTATATCTGTTTCCAGTAGAATGCTGTTTGTTAACTGTTTAGTTAGCTCCGCTTGCCTAGCCCTATTAGCTACGTCACAGCTCCGGGTGGTGTGCTGGACTTTAGGTTCAGGGTTATTATTATGGGCTCTGATAGCCCCTAGCCTGACCCGTCTCTGATCGGAACCGTGACTCCGCTAGTAGCTAGGATGACAGTACAGTAGTACTGTACTGTCAGTCATCACTTCGTATTATCCGGGTTTCCGAGATGCATGATAAAAGCACTCGGCCGGACTGATTATGGAGCTTAGCCAGTTTGTTTTACCCGAGCGGAACACCTGTTCTCGCACTGATCATTCTTCCTGCTGGTGAGCAGGAAGACCATATGGGTGGAGTAGAACCGCATAGCTCCCACCCAGATCATCTTCATATCAGAATACCGTAGGCACCCCGCCCACATCACGGCCCCCATGCAAGCCACTGTCAACCTGATGATGGAGAACCGCCCCCTTGTGGTCTGTGTGGTAAAGTCTGATGCCAGTAGCCAGGAGCACCACCGGCATGGCCGCCTTCCTGTTCCTCACACTGAGCCCGAACTTCCTCTTAGCCTGTTCCCTGACTGCCTTGCACATCTCTGACTTCGTCGGGTTCTGCTCCCGCGGCACCAAAGCCACATCATGCACTGCAAAGATGGCACCCGAAGCCGTCTTCACCACTGAAAAAGTGCCTGCCCTGTCCATAACGAACCGCAAGTACAGGGCCACTGTAAGCGGCAAAGCCGGGCAAGACTCCCGAGGCGGCTGTCTGGCCGCACACCACCGAGCAAACCTGCCGAAGGCCCCCAAATAGCTATTACACCAGCGTCCCACTGCCCTGGTGGTAACCATGTCCACCTTCATGTTCCGCAGCAGTTCCTGCTCCAGCGGGTCTCTAGGGCTGACAACTGCCTGCTGCCAGAAGACCGACTCCAGATGCCCCCCTGCTCAAGCCGAAAAATCCACCCGCAGAGCCAGCACCCTGAAATTAGGCGGGCCCACCGCTGCCTCATTGGCCCGACCGGCGCCAGGCAAGAACAGAGACTCGGATGAGTCCCTGGGCAGCTCCTTCCAATCCCGCACGAACGGAGCAAAGTGCTGACCGTCGGGGCAGAGAATAGGCCACCAGTGCCTACTTGTCCAATACGGAACAATGATGGTGGCAACCGCAGAAAACCTCCTGAGGACCTCCAAGAGCCTACCAACCAAGCCGAACGGGGGGTTACACCAGTTGTTCTCCAGCCACCAATCATCCAGGTAGTGCACCAAACCCGCACCCTGCCTTCTCCACCGAGCAGCTAACTCATTGGTGATTTTAGTAAAGAAGTACGGGGCCGGGGCCAAGCCGAAAGGTAAAGCCTTGAACACATAAAACCTTCCCTGCCAGCTAAAAGCCACGTAGGTGTGAAAATCTGGGTGCAACTCTACGTGGTGATAGCCAGAGGTAAGGTCAAAGGACCAAAGTGAACCCTGCCAAGAAAGCAAGTCCCTCACAATAGCCAGAGATTCATACTTGAACTTCTGAACTACTATGAAGGAATTGGCATATCTGCCATTCCAGATAAGCCTCTTTTTGGGGGGCTTATCTGGGCCGAGGTCTCTGTATGCCACTGCCAACGGGGAAACAACCTCAGGCTGTGTGAACCACTCCTCTGCCGCGCCAGACTGCACCAAGCCGAGAACCGCTGCCGAGACGAACTCATCCTCTGCCAAAGCCGACTGAGCATTAGGTGAAAACCTAGCAGGCGGGGGCCCCGCAACCCAAGTAAGCGGAACCCCGAACAAGATCCAAGCCACCACAACCGCGGAAGCAAAAGACCGCCAGAAGCCGACCCTCTGCCTGAGCCTGCCCGTGATCCGTGGAGCCGCAGCGGAAGCACCAGAGCCGGGGAGATCCTCAAACTCCGACGGGCAGTCCACGAATTCTGTACACACCGACCTACTATAACTCACAACCAAGCATTCATTGAGAGAAGCCAAGAAATTGAAAGGAACGCCGTGTGAAGATTGAATTATGCATATGCATCAGCGTTAAAGACAACGGGTATGAGTCCGTGTCATATGCGTATGCGCCAACGTTGAGATCACGGGTGTCATTCCGTGTCTAGATTGCGAGTGCTCGCACGTGCAAAGAAGTGGCATTGAGATTGCGAGTGCACGCACGTGCAAAGAAGTGGCATTGAGATTGCGAGTGCACGCACGTGCAAGGAAGTGGCATTGGACCACAAACAGGTTTCAGGCAAAACCCCTGAGATTACAGTTAACGAAAGACAAATAGTAAGCTCGATTAAACATTCGGAAAGAGGAATACATTCTCTTCCAAGCGGGCGATAAGCCGGCTACAATTCTCGGGTAATATACCGGAGTTACGCAACCACGGATTAACCAGTGGTGCAAGACGCGTTAAGCAGTCTGAATTGAGCCGATTGGCTTGCACTAACGTTGCTTCCCTTTTCCTTTAGCATTCTGCGGGCATTGCGGAGCCAGGTGGCCTGGCGCTCCACAAACAAAGCAGATCCTACCCTGAACAACAGGCTGATAGGGGCGCCCACGACCTCCCAAGGGGCGTGTGTCATCGGTCTTTTTCTTTTTTGTCATTCTCTCTTTCTCAAGCTTCGCTGAACGCTCAGCAATAGCCTTCTTGGCTTTCTTCAGTTTTTTCTCTTGCTCCTCTGTAGCAACGACTGGTTCACCCTCGTACTCCTGTGCTGTGGGCCAACCAAATTTGAACGCTATGTCGATCAGTTGGGCCTGGTTTTCGGCCCAGAGCATACCTTCCTCGATCGCGGCTTTCGCTTTTTTCACTTTCGCCAGCTGCTCCTCCGTGATTGACTCTGGGGCCTCAAGCCCCTCCAGCTGCTGCTTCACGTCGAAGAAAACGTCATCGGCCTTGTCGACCTGCTCGAATTGACGCTTACAGGAGAGGTCTTCTGCCTTCGATCCACCTGACTTCGTGTGAACGAAACCGCCAGAGGTCCACGCGACTGGGCGCTGCAGCTTCCTCTTCTCAGGAACTTTCACAACTGACTGAAGAATAGCTGTTGCTGTGCCACTTGCTGCCCTGTTGCGCTGCTCCTGAACCAACGCTGCCAAGTGAGATTGCAGATTTTTCTCAGCTTCGGAATAATTCGGAGCGATATCATCCAATTTCGCTTTGTATGCCGCGTACTCGGGTGAAGCCTTTACGCGCGCAATTTTCTGTTCCAACTCTGCGTCAGAAAACTCATCCATACTGAAAAATTCACCGAATATATACACTGAAAATTTTTCTCACTGTAACTCTGTCAAAAATTGATACCCTTCCCGAAATCAGATCAACTATCGGAGCAGAACTCTACGGAGTTCCAAACCTTATACTGCTCAGACCTGGGACCTCAGACGGTCCTGGGACCTACAGAACGGTCCTGGGACCTACGGTCCTGGGTCCCACGGTCCGGTCTGTCACATAACCAGAGTTATGTGACACAGCACCTCTCGCTCCGCTCGCTGCACTGTGACACATAACATCCAGTTTTCTGAATTAATTGGTATTCGGTTGGTGACATCGTATTCAGTCGGTGACATGAACTGATTTGGTTTATGTCGCTAAGGCCCGTCGCTAGTCCTGGTTTGGGAACTTTGTCGCGATGTCGGCATGTCGTCGTGTCGTGTCGGATGTCGCTGTCGCGTGACCAGGACTGACGATGAAATTTTTGGGGAAAACCGACATCGCGACCGACATTCACCGTCTACGTGGCGTCCGACGTGGCGTCGTGGCAACGGGAAAAACAATTGCATGCAAGCTTATACGTGAATGCAGTGAGAAAGTTGACCGTACCCCGTAAGTCGCTATCCAGCGGTTGTTGTGTTCGGTATACTAACGTATACCAAACACAGCATAACTATGCATATGAGTTCTCATAAGTGTTATGAACAACATATTTTTTGCGCGAGCAAGATCCGTCCAGCATTTAGGATGCTGGACGGTTCTTGTGAGGGGGGGTAATGGACGTGATTCGAGCCAGCCATCTCGACTCACGCCCAGCAGGGACTCATATTGCACAGCATGAGCATATCACGCATATCATATGAGCATGGGAAACTAATTCTGAGCATCTGACAGTGCACTGTCACCTTTAGCGGAAACGCGAATGTCGTTTCCGCCGCGGGGCTCGAAGCGTGTGAATCAAATGACCAAATGAAACACAGATGCGCACATACAACAACGTGAAATATATTTCAGATGTTGTTATTAGTATTTCTCACCCTTCCCTTCGGTAGGATACCGAAGGGAATGCCGTTTTGCGGATGCGGTTTCCCGCTTCCGCCACACGAAGCGGAGAATCTGGAATCTGCTTCCAGTCACCGAATCTGTGCGGGGATGCTTCCTAACGTTCATAATACCTTCTAGTAAAAATTATTTCCATCTAATATATCGCGATTAATTGTTAATCTCCTCACTAATCTACCCTGCTGCACTAGGTTTTCACAGTGTAAACTCGGTCAAGTCGCTTGTCGCGTTGCCTACGTGGTCATGTCTTTTTGCCGACGTGGAACCGAAAAACCGACATGCCCGACATGCGCGACATTAAATGCCTGTGCGCCCTGACCGGAACAGTGAAATATAATAATAATAATAATAATAAAACATTTACGTCGATGAGTAAGGCAATGCCTTCGGAACGATCTACTCGAGTCTGTTCCCCTCATACATGACAGTCTGCAAGGCAGGAAGCATTCCACAGAGCATGGAAGCATGGGTGACAAGGCACTAATTAAGCGTGTCTGCCACAGTGAAATATATGCGAGAACAGGTGTTCCGCCCTGCAGAAGCCTCAGTAACAAGAACAACATCAAACAGGTCATGAGCCGATTGGCTAAAAGTGGTTGCGAGCCACAATACGCGGAGTGTCCTCTCCACCGGCCAGGTGAAACGTAAAAAGAAGCCATAATAAGCGACGATACTGCTGCCGATAAATGTTCCGTAAAAACTGATCTCCACTTCAAGAGAAGGCCATACCGCGAAAAGACGAACTACTGCCTAAGGGGGCGCCCACCCCATCTCTGTGTCAAACCGAACTTAGCCAAACATGGCAACAGCTAGGCGCTGTGCCATCAGAATTACTAGGGAAGTGGTGACGCGCATAACCTGCGAGAACAGGTGTTCCGCTCGGGTAAAACTGGCTAAGCTCCTATAATCAGTCCGGCCGAGTGCTTTTATCGTGCATCTCGGAAACCCGGATAATACGAAGTGATGACTGACAGTACAGTACTACTGTACTGTCATCCTAGCTACTAGCGGAGTCACGGTTCCGATCAGAGACGGGTCAGGCTAGGGGCTATCAGAGCCCATAATAATAACCCTGAACCTAAAGTCCAGCAATATATATATGTAATTGACGGAGTCGGGTGTATATATATATCTCACGGAAACCTAGAGCAAGCTGTCAGGCAGGTGTCTCGGGTTTCACAGTGCGAAGATACGTGAATAAGATACGGGGAGTGTTTTATTCCCTGAACTGAGCAGGGCCGTGCCAGGCAAGACGGCACCGCGGGTCGAGGGGTGACACAGGCGGACAGGACTGCCACCCCCTTACAGTGGGGGGGCTAAAGTCACTGTCCCCATGACGCCCTTAAAAAAGTTTTGATCTAACGATAGATTTTAAATTAACGCGACATAGGACGACAAAAAGGAGACAAAATGGCCCGACATTATCTTTTTGGGGCCGACATGATCTTTCGTTTTCACCGACATGCAGAGATAGTGTCGGTCCCAAAAAGATAATGTCGGGCCTGTCGCATGTCGGTCTGTCGCCGCGTTTCTGAATTTTTCAACCAATCAAATCGCCGTGATCAAAAACGCGACAGACCGACATGTCGTCGAAATTCCCAAACCAGGACTAACGACGGGCCTAATCGGTCGATACCTTCACGAGTATAACGAAACCTGTATGATTAATTTATCAATTTACTTCAGTGTACTGTACTCAGTAGAGCCCTAGTTCCCTAGGGAAACATTCGTACCACTTTTTGTAAGACTCGAGGATTGACCGGTCTTGTGCCAAATCTCCTAATCTGTCATATCAGGATCCAACCTTACCGAGGGTCTTCGCTTGTTCTCTGTTTTGCGTCGGTCGGTTGGTGTATCCCTACAAAAAAAAAAAAAACCCTTTCAAGAATTAACGCTAGCGTACCGTGCGAGAGAGAGCCTTTTCGACGTCTGGAAGCTAGCTTTGGGACGTGGCTAAAGGTGAGTGATTTTCTTCTCCACTTTCTGGTGTAAAATTATACACACCCACCCACCACACCCACACACCCACACACCCACACACATATATATTTGTGTAAAAACGTCAGCTTCATCTGAACTAAACTGCTCAGTAAAAGCGTTTTGAAAGAGGTCAGCACCGAGAGTATTCTCAGATACGTTGAGCGTCTGGAGACTCTTCGAAACCACCTTCAGTGCGCAGTTGTGCACTGACTCAATTTGACTTCTGTATCTAGAACAGAATGTCTCAATGTTCACAAATGACGTTTGCCAAGTGGGCTGGCCAACGCCAGGTGAAAATATTTCTGGGCGCGTGAAATTCTGAACGAGTGAGCGTGCAATGATGGCTATCCCACGGCTATGCCAGGTCAGCCTCACGTTTCGCCCCTGCGTTTTGCTCTGACAGGGCGATACCATATTCAGACAGATGCGTCCCGGTGGCTTCCTCTCGGGCTTGCGCTTGGCACAAATCTACGAGACTCTTTTCCAGGTTATCACTTGATAGCTTGTTTTGCCACTAGACTTTAGTGGCCAAGGGCTCTGGGTCTTGACTCCCTTACAGCCAGCGATCTACCGATCTTCCTATGACATCGAAGATGGTCGGTAGCACGTCCCCCCCCCCGAAGCTCCAATGCACGATCTTTGGGCGTTATCGTAAAAAATACCTGAAAATAATGTTTATATTTACAGGCGAAGCGCTGCGAGATCGCTGATCTTGTCTCTGTCGGGGGCTTGCAGGTTACAGCCGCCCAACGTTTCTCCCGCCTTCTCTCGCCTTACCAGCCAGCCGCGTTGCCGTGCGGCTTCCTGGGGACGTCCACAAGTAACCCATCTGGCACGTCAACTGAGGAATGCTTCGCCGCTTTGCGCACGGCTTCCAGGTACTTACCTTCCAAGGAGGGAACCCTCAAGCTCAGCCTGCGGCGCGTTGTAGGAATTTAATCACCGCTCGGCCACTGTCAACGGAACAATGCAACCTTGGTTGTTTCATTTTCAGCCCGTGCCGCATTCCAGGTTGCAACCACGAGGGGCACCGTGAGCTGTAAGTACTGATCTCCGTTCGGAACTCTGTTTACACCCCGTGTGTGCAATACTGGAAACACGCGACTTGCACTTTGTCAAGCTGCGAGCCTATGCTGAGTAAGCCGTGAAATACCTATCAATAGCAGTCAAGTTGGTAGGCCTTTAGGAATTGCCTTCAAATGCGACTCATAAAGCAGCTTGCCTTTTAAACAAGGCTTGCAAAAAACGGAGACAAGAGGTACATGCAGAACGAGGCCTTGGTACGAGGGGCTACCGCATGCCTGGCGAGTACGAGCAGTGCCTGAGAAGTGCTCCCAGTCTTACAGCTGGGCTGAAATTGCTACGCGACGTATGTGTTTTGCAGGAAACTTGATGTCGGGGTTGAGAATTTTGCATGTGTGGCGGCGAGGAGGAGCGCCAGTAGCAAGGACGCGATACGAGGGGGGCGCTTTTGGAGGCCACGTGGGCAGACAGTCAGTGGAAGACTTCCACCAGTCCTCCTGGATACGCCCCGTAATCAGCAAAGCGACGTGTCGTGTTTTGGTACATGCGCGCATACTCTCAGCCCTGAAACAGCCATGGAAGAGCAGGCACGGCTCGTGGATTCAACAGAGATCACAGCTCAGCACTCGGAGGATCTACAAGCCGCAAGCACAGAGGCCTCTCAGGATACACTGAGCATTCCCACCGAGACACGGTCACCATTGGAATCACGAATTCTTGAGGCATTTGATCTGAGAAACCATTCAGAGGCATGGGGCCACTTCGAAGAGCTTGTGCAGTCTGGATATGCGCGGGCTGCCCACTACAACATCATGTTGAGGAGTTGTAGCAGCAGCAAAGCGGTGCGGCTGCTGATTCAGAAGATGCAGAGTGACGGGATCTCACCCGATGCTGACACCTACAGAGCGCTGATTAAGAGCTTAATGTTTGAAAGCAAGTCAGAGGAAGCGAGGCAGGTCTTAACGGAGATGCAGGCAGCAGGGGTGAAGGCAGACGCTAAAGTGTACAGCCTTCTGAAAATTTCACCCGACAAGGTCTTTAAAGTTCGAAGAACGAGGCTGAATGAGCAACTGAAGAATCGAAAGATTGATAAGGCGTGGAGCCACTTTGAACAGATAGTGCAGACCGGCAGTGCGACGTTATTCGAGTACAACTCCATGATGTTGAAGGGTTGTGACAACAGCGCGGAGGGGCGGCAGCTTATGCAGAGGATGCAGAGTGCCGGGATCTCACCCAATAATGTAACCTATGGTGCGCTGATCTCGCTGTTGATGCTGGAAGGCAAGTCAGTGGATGCGAGTCAGGTCTTGGAGGAGATGCAGGCCGCGGGGGTGGAGCCAGATAACAAGACAACACGAATTCTGGACCTGTCAGCTGAGAGTGTGTCAAAGATAAATACAAACAAGCTAGGTGCGCTTCTGCAGCGGGGAGAGCACGCAAAGGCGTGGAGCCACTTTGAACAGATAGTGCAGGCCGGCACTGCAGGTATATTCCAGTACAGTGTAATGATGAAGGGTTGTGACAACAGCGCGGAGGGGCGGCAGCTGATGCAGAGGATGCAGAGTGCCGGGATCTCGCCCAATATTGTAACCTACGGTTCGCTGATCTCACTGTTGATGGTGGAAGGCAAGTCAATGGAGGCGAGTCAGGTCGTGGAGGAGTTGCAGGCCGCAGGGTTGGAGCCAGGTAGCAAGATAAAGAAAAAACTGGACCTGTCAGCGAAGAGCAGGTCAAAGATAAATACAGAGAGGCTAGGTGCGCTTCTGCAGCGGGGAGAGACTGCAAAGGCGTGGAGCCTCTTCGAACAGATAGTGCAGGCCGGCATGGCAGACGTATTTCAGTACAGTGTAATGGTAAAGGGTTGTGCCAGCAGCGCGGAGGGGCGGCAGCTGATGCAGAGGATGCAGAGTGCCGGGATCTCGCCCAATACTGTAACGTACGCTATGCTGATGAGGAAGTTGCAGCTGGAGGGCAAGTCAGTGGAGGCGAGTCAGGTCTTGGAGGAGATGCAGGCGGCGGGGGTGGAGGCAAGCTGGGAAACAAAGGCGATTCTGCGCAGGACATCTTAGGGGGTGTCAAAGGTGCTTGGAGGGAAGCTAGGGGCGCTTCCGCAGAGAGGAGAGACTGCTATACTTGAAAACAGATAGTGTTGGCCAGCAATGCCGACACAGTCCACTCAAATATCTTGTTAAAGGCTTGCGGCAACGTCGCATCGGTGTGGCAGCTGATGCAGAGAACGCAGAATGACGGGACCCCACTCGCTGATTTTGCCTACACTGCGCAAATATAGAGGTTTATGCTGGAAGGCAAGTCAGGTCTTGAGGCAAGCAGGCAGGCAGCAAGTGTCGGGGCGGATAATATCAGACCATACATGATGTTCTGACAAATATGGCGGACAGATGATCTCAGAAAGTTCGGGAACAATTTCTTGGGCTTGCATGAATCCCTTGACATCTTCACTAACAACTCAGGTTTGGATATAGGCTTGTTTAGGACTCAAGTTTAAAGGTTGACATACCATTTTAGCTTTTGTGATGTGATTTTTGAAGGTTGAAACCATTCTTTAGTGAGTTTTCCAAGTATATTTGGTTACGATTCTCAGAAAGGCTTCAAGGCGACTTCGTGAATCCCAATTGGTTTCCAACCACGTCTGAGTCTTCGGAGTTCACTCTCGACTTGTTTCGCTCGACTTATTTCGCTTCTGGTGTTTCATCCTCTTTTTACTGTTCAGCTCACTCTTTCGTATTATTGCTTTCCCACGAAATTACGACCAAGAGAAGTTTTCCAGGGCTCTCCTAAGTGTTCTATAGAGTCTGAATCATGGGAATCCTGCAGGGAACTTTTGCTTAAGAGAGTGACGACGATGAAAGTATCGAATGCTTCAAAATTGCTTTAACTTGTCAACATTCTTACCAAATATCTCGAAACTTCATCCGGCGAAGAAATCGATCGCAGCAATCATGCCACTTGTAATCATGCTCTCCTCCACTAATGGTGGTTATTTAATGGGTGGGACCGCGACAGTCTTTCCCAAAACCCGATACAGACGCAATGTATGAGGAATCGCCACCATATTCGATTCGCCCAATACTAATGATGCACCAATCATTAACAGTGTATCCCCACTCCAGGAGCGGCATATTTGCACATTATATATATATATATATATAACTATATAACCCATATGTATGCAATCTCTACCTTACAATGAGGCAGCTAAATCGCCATTGGAATATTAGGCTAATCAGTCAGCTCACCGATCGCGACCGGCGACAACTCTGGGATGCGTGGGTGCACATGCGAGCGAAAATGATGCTCGTGGCACCGGCGAAGTTCGCAGTTCGACCGATATAAAGAGAACGATTGCTACCATTGAAATTGGTTCATCTGCGACACGCTGGAATACCGTATCCACGTGTCAGATTCAAATTCTGTGTTATGAACGCAATGCAGTAATTTGAGAATTAGAATAAAAAAAGCGAAGCTCGTGCATGTACAAAAACACGTCTAGAGCGCTGAGGCCTCACGTACTGCACCGTTTCCCCAGTCCATCAGCAATCCGAGTAACCGGTCCGGCCGACATGTACTATTTTGGAAACATGCATTTACCTCAAGGCAGATACCGCTTCCGAAAATCTTGTGCGATGGACCGACTATTCACAGTCGTTGAAAGCCAGGGTCTGTAAACTTACGGGCATTATAGCAAAAGGGCCCATATAGAGACGTGTCCCTAAATGTGTCGGGCACATTTAGGGACACTTTGACACATTTAGGGACATGTCCCGAAATGTCTCCGCGCTGTCTCTAAATGTGCCCCGATCGGTCCAAACCAAGACTCACCTGTCCCACGTGGGCATATCATCTAGTGGCATTAATTCTTACAGAAAGTGTATTGAAATCGGATTTCATCCGACATTGTACGCGAAATGTAAGGCGGGGAAATACAAAGACGGCGCGATCTTCAACATATCTGTGTTTCCAGGCATTTTAAAATGTTGTTCGACAGAAGAACAAAACCAGGCACGGAAACAAAATGCAAAAATAATATATTTGTTGTATTGGCTGGAGTGGGACCGGGGGCGTCCGGGGGTTTTTTGTCAAGTGTGTATAAATTCCGAATATTTACACAGATCGTTCCACTCCAGC
Source organism: Cymbomonas tetramitiformis (assembly GCA_001247695.2). Classification (NCBI taxonomy): domain Eukaryota; kingdom Viridiplantae; phylum Chlorophyta; class Pyramimonadophyceae; order Pyramimonadales; family Pyramimonadaceae; genus Cymbomonas; species Cymbomonas tetramitiformis. The sequence goes on from LGRX02005293.1 coordinate 45,694, forward strand.
ATAGCGGATGCAAGCGAAACGGTGTCTAAAAAGAATATGAATTACGTCATGCGTCTTATTCGAATCAGTTTACACGATTGACGTCGGACAAATAATTTATATGAAGCGTCTTTCTCGAATCAGAGCACACCGACGAATGATGACGTCAGACAAATAATTCACGTGAAGCGTCCTCCTCGAACATAAATACGGGAATGCAGTCGCTCGCCAGTTTAACGCTATGTGTGCAAACCTCTGCTCCTTATGATTTGGAACCGGACCAAATACCTCTGACCTTTATCGTCTTGGCATCAAGTGAATTACCTTACTTACTACCTCTGACCTTTATCGTCTTGGCATGAAGTAAATACCTCTGACC
>LGRX02005294.1:0-31809 GCA_001247695.2 Cymbomonas tetramitiformis
AAATTCTCGACTGCCCTTCGACACGGGAACGTGGCAGACGACTTAGAAGGAGGACTGTTGCATCCAAAAGGGAGCTCCGCAGGAACATTTCAAAGAGGTGCGACACTTGGCTGCTTATTCTGTCAGTGATGCATCCATGCAGCCGTATGCCTCAGTGAAATGCGTTCAGGTGTACCGTTCGTGGAGTGGACGTCATTTCCGAGAGCAAGACTCTAGTCATCTACAGTAGTGCTTTTAAAAAGAATTCGGGGCTCACAGGCGAGGGTGTGAAACTGAATTCTCATTCGTCGTTGTTATTCTCTCTCACTCTCACGTTGCCTTCTGTCATCTGAGCGGACGACAGCGACACGTCGTACAGCGAATTATCAATTAACTGATGGTTTTCTGATCAGTGTAGGATGACAGGCAGTATGACTGTCATCCGGAGCAGATCTGAAAACTGAGGTTTTCTGATCAGTCGGAGGCATAAGAGGCCAGCTACGGACTGAGAGGGCCTCTTGCCGTGTTACTGTGGACTTGTGTGGACTTTCATCGACTGTTTAACTTTTTGCAGTTTACTGTCCGTTTTTGCAGTTTGTGTCCGTTTTTGCAGTTCTGTAACACCGTAAGCTTTTCAGTGCGCACATACTTTCAGTAGTATTCGTATATTGATTATGGAGTGGTTCACCGACCCAATTTTGTGTCAAAGACGAATTGATGATTTGCACGCGCAGCCAGCGTACGCGACCGCTTTTGCCGCTTTCCAAGATGGAGAGGACCTCTCGCAACCGCAAATGAAGTTGATGCGACAAATGGAGAGAGCGACTGCCCGACTTGCTGAGCTTAAGGGACTGTCGCAAGTAGCCTCAGGAGACCGTAAGCGTCCGTGGGAGGCAGCAGTGGACCTCACTCAGCTTCCAGGGTCCGATCGCCTTGAATTGACTCGCAACGATGATGGCAAGGACAAGGGACTCCGCAAACAGTTTTTAGAGACCCAGCACCACTTCGTGGCACACTCAGCGTCACAGTTGGCGCTTAATGACGCCAAGAAGGAATTGGAAGGTGTGGAGCTGCCTGAGACCGTTACTCTTGCTCTTGAATTCTTGTCTGAGACAGCGGAAAAAGGTGTGGCACGCGCCAAGGCGCGCGCAAAAATTTTGGCCTTGGTTTCGGACAAAGGCCCTGAAGTGGGCTGGAAAATCTGCGAGAAACTTGAACGTAAGTCGTACGCTGACGATGAGGAAGACGAAAAGCTAATGCGCAAAGCTGAAAAAGAAGTAAAGGCAGAAAAAATGCACGCTGCGCAAGCTGCGGCTGCCAAGGGGCGGACGAAGGGCCTAGGCAGGGGTGCCTTTGCTGTGTCTCGTCCGACTGCTCCTGGAGCGCCTCCGCCACCGCCGCCTGTTCAGGCAGGGCGTGGCAGCCAGCTCCAATGCTGGAATTGTAATGAATGGGGGCACCACCAAAACCAATGCTCGCAACCGCGCCCGGCCGGCAGAGGCCGTGGCAGAGGCTCGGATCGTTGAATTGTAAAGAATGTAGAGCCACGAAGGCTAGTACAATGAGCTTAGCGGAATGCTTTGCAGTTGAGGTGGAATGCCCAACTTAATGTAACTTTTGGGGACGAAACCCTAAATTGTAATGAACTTTTGGCCCGCGGGCTGTTGTTTCCTTGTTTTTCAGGTCTTGAATTGTCTGAGGAAGAGATTGGCGAGGCCATACCTTTGTGTGAACAGGACGTTCCTGTGCCCCGTGTTGCGGGAAGACTTAGGGAGCGAGCCTCCTTTTGGCGAACCTTTGTCCGCTCTTCGTACGTTATGTCTTGGATTGAGAGAGGATTTAACTTGAAGTTTAAGGATGGCAGGGCTCCGCCCCGAGTGCACTTGCCTAACCACGTGTCTGCTGTTAGGCATACCGCCTTTGTTACTAACGCTGTGCAGGAGTGTGTGCTTATGGGCGCCTTGAGAGAGGTGCCCAGCAAGCCGCGGGTTGTCCTGCCTTTAATGGTGGACGACTCTCGGGACAAATTACGGCTGATCTTCAACGGTAAGTGGCTCAATGCCTTTCTAATCTTTCCTAAGTTCAAGTATGAACACCTTCAGCCTTTTGTAGACCTGCTTAGGAGGGATGACGGGTTGTTTTACTTTGACTATAAGTCAGGGTATTATCACGTTGACCTCCACGAGATGTCTCGTACCTATGTTGCTGTTGAGTGGCAGGGTAGATTCTTTGAGTTTTGTGTGCTGCCTTTTGGTCTAGCCCCAGCTTGCTGGGTGTTTACGAAGATCAACAAGGAGCTCGTAGGTAAGTGGCGGGGTCTCGGGTTCCGCGTGCACCCCTACGTGGACGACTTTGCTTTTGCTGTGAGGGCTCCTACACTCACGGACCCCTCGGCTTTGGCTGTGTTGTCCCGTATTATGCGGGACGTGCGGGAGGCGGGCTGGCTCGTGTCTGAGTCCAAGTCTCAGCTGTTTTTCACACGGGCCCTTGTGCATATTGGCATAGGCATAGACCTGGAGGGGGGGGTCTTGTTCGTGCCTGAGAAGGCTCTGGGCAAGATCCGTGCTTGTGTGTCAGACTTGTTGAGGCTATTTCATAGGTTGCCTCTGAGACTTGTGGCTAAGTTTGCAGGCTTAGTTAATGCACAGTGGTTTGTACTAGGGGGTGTCACCAGACTGTATGCTAGGGCGGCTGCAGTACTCATAGCCGACACCCTGACTTGGGGCTCGTGGGCTTCTCATGTCCCGGGTACTGATGCTCTTCGGACAGAGCTAGAGTTTTGGCTGACAGACGGCTTTCGTAGGCATCAGAGAGGCATTTGGGAGCCCAGGGGGGCGGGGCTTCAGCTGGAGACAGTCCATGCGGACACCTCTGAGGTGGCATGGGGTTCCTGGCTGGAGCAGTCCTTTGGGGGACCTGAGTTGCTTGGCCACAGTTATCTGACCATGTCGGACAGACTGAAGTCATCCACTCTCAGGGAGCTCAGGGGCATTTTTGACTCTCTCCGAGCATTTGATGTGGCTGGCAGGCTGAGAGGGAAGAGGGTGCTTGTCATTTGTGACAACCAGGCTGTGCATTTTGTCATTGAGTCTGGCAGCAGGCATCAGGAGCTTCAGGAGTTGGCTTTAGCGGTGCATGATTTCTGTGCTGACCACGGGGTGGTTTTGTCCTCCCTTTGGATGCCCAGGGAGTTTGAGGCCCGGGCTGATGCCCTGTCCAAGATCAGAGACCATGATGACTGGATGGTCAACCCGGCAATCTTTCGGTGGGCTGACCCATGGATTGCCGGGGGGTGGAGGCACACCCGGGACAGGTTTGCAACTGACAAGAATTGTCTTGTTTTTGACAGTGCAGGTGCCCCCTCCTTCAACAGTGCTTGGCACTGTCCAGGTACGTCGGGGGTTGACACTTTCGGTCAGACGGACTGGCGGAAGCACGTCAACTGGTGCAACCCGCCTTTCCGGATGATCGGGAGGCTCCTGCTGTTTCTGCAGGCTGAGAGGGCTGCAGCCTCCATTGTGGCCCCGGTCTGGACTTTCCAGCCGTGGTGGGTCTTGCTGTGTCCCGACGGGGTTCACTTAGCAGACTGTGTGGTGCAGTGGACGGAGCTCCAGCCCTCAGCGGACACCTTCCTCCCTGGCCTCGGAAGGGCCAATGAAGGGGGTGTGGGCTTGCCTGACTTTCGGGTCCTCCTCTTGCGGGTCTCCTTCGATGAGAGGGAGCCTGCAGGCCCTGGTCCCCGCTGTACCTTGGGGGGTTGCATGGCTTGTGACTGGGGTAGGGGTATGAGATGGGGGCTGCCCTTCATGCAGGCATCATAGGCACTGGGGAGCAGTGGGCTGGCCTGCAGTTCTCCGTGACGGACCCGCTGGAGATGCAGCTGCGGGCAGACATGCTGTTGGCGGTGTCTGGCACCCGTGAGGCTAGCACCATGCGGGGCTACTCTCGGGTGTTCGTACGGTACCAGGCTTTCTGTCAGGACCGTGACCCACCTAGGGTGCCTGTTCCTGCTGACCCGGTCACGGTGGCTATGTACTTACAGTACATAGCCAATGCGGCCAGGACCTTCTCTGTGGTGAAGACCGCTTCGGCTATGGTTTTCACTGCTCATGATTTGGCTCTGGTCCCGGCAGACCGGAACCCCACCTCTCATCGGCTGGTGGCCGCGGTGCGGGAGGCAGCTCACAGGAGGCTGGGGGACAGGCGGCTCAACAGGAAGGAGCCGCTGGAGTTTGCATTTGTGCAGAGTGGTGCTCGTTGCTGGTTGATGCTGGGAGGTGTCACTCGGCAGATGTTTGCTACACTGGGTTTGGACATGTGGACAGGCTTCTGGCGGTATGACTGTGCGGAGAAGGTGAGACTGCGGGATATGAAGTTCTGTGAGACCCACATGACCACCTTCCTCGAGAAGCGGAAGACGGACAAGTACAGGTATGGTCAGCTGGTGGAGGTTGCCCGAGCGGCGGAGGGGCAGCCTTTGTGCCCAGTGGAGGTCAGTCAGAGGTGGGTTGACACTCAGATTGCACGGGGAGTGCAGCCCGACGAGCCCCTGTTTCAGCAGATTGATGGCAGGCGGTTTCAGCGGGACCCGTCGGCTGACTGCCTGACGGGGAAGAGGCTGGACTATCCTCAGCTGAGGAGGTACCTGTTCAGGATGCTGGGTGAGGCTTCTGGCTTGGACCCCGATGCTCTGAGGCAGCTGTATGGGACCCAGTCCCTGCGGTCTGGTGGGGCTACGGCGGTGGCTGCGGCTGACCAGGTTACTGATTTCGAGTTCAATCAGTACGGTGGCTGGAGCTCGTCGGCGGCTGCGGCCACCTACAAAGCTACCAACCTCAACCGCAGGCTGGCGGTGTCCAGAAGCATGCCCCATGCTCAGCAGAGTAGGCGGCCTTTCTTGTCCGATTGCTTGTTGTTGTCATGCATTACATGTGCACTGCTTTGTGGTGATCTTTGTGTGCTTGCACCGGCCGGGTTCCATTCACATATGTGTCATATGTGTCATGCAAGCTGGGCTATGTAGCCGCAGCTGATTAGAAAACTGATGGTTTTCTGATCAGTGTAGGATGACAGGCAGTATGACTGTCATCCGGAGCAGATCTGAAAACTGAGGTTTTCTGATCAGTCGGAGGCATAAGAGGCCAGCTACGGACTGAGAGGGCCTCTTGCCGTGTTACTGTGGACTTGTGTGGACTTTCCCACCCGCCCTCCCTTGTGATTCAGGTACGGATGAGGAGAGGCCGCTTTCAGTGCAGGAGCTGCAGGACTTGGAGGACCTGGAGCAGCTGGGCTCTGAGCTGGAGGCCGTGCAGATCCGGCCCGCAGAGGGGCAGTCGGCTCATTAGAGTGTAGGTAGAGGAGACTAGGACCTGTGCCTGTTCAGTGCCGACCGCTGTGATGAGAGGTAGCTATAGTGATCCTTCGGTGGGGGGCTGCGAAGCTACCTCATGCTGCTTCTCATCTAGGCACTGTTCAGTAGGCTTTGCTAGGTGACGGCTTTGCTATTGCTGTCTTGCCTGACTCTGAGCTGGAGCGGGTAATTATGCTTTTTGAGGGTTTCAGCCCTAGCATAGCATTTTAGGTCCATAGTCTGTACTCTTTAGGGTAATGATGTTATTTGCAGGCCTCAGTCCTTTGGCACGAGGGGCGTGTGCCCGCATGCAGAAGGCTGGGGTCAGCAGTCGGGTCGTGGGACCCTGATTCCTGTCTGGCGGGAGTCCTTGGTTGTGGCACTTCTGGATTTGTCGTATTATTATTTTTTGTAATTCCACACGCAGTGCACCGGCCGGGTTCCATTCACATATGTGTCATATGTGTCATGCAAGCTGGGCTATGTAGCCGCAGCTGATTAGAAAACTTTTCAGGGTGTAATAAACGGCGCCTTGGATTCCATTTTTCTGCATCTCGCGATTTAAAAATGTATTAAATTACTGGCTGTAACTCTATATCGGTCGTTGGATCGAATCAGGATGACATCTGAGCCGTTATCGAAACCCGCCCGCATCTTTTGTGGAATACTCATAGCTCTATGACGGTCCGGTTTTTTTCAGCCTTGCGACCCACGTACGCGTAAGACCCGAGCCCTGAGAGCCGGCCTGCATTTCGAACCTCCCCACCCTGCCCCCCCGCCAACCACCCCAGAAGTATTATTTCGCCACTCTTCTAGTGTGTTGGGACACCTCGCGCGCCGCACGAATCGAAGCGGTTCGCTCGCTACGCCCTGCTCCGTCAGCGCAACCATGCTCGGGCCACACCCCCTCCAATGCCCCCACCTACCACAGTCTACATCAACAACCTTTTGCACTAGAATTAGGGGTGTGCCGAGCCTTCATGTGGCAAGGCGCGGTAGTCCCACATCCCACCCGATGTCCTTCGCCATCCCCACCATGCATCTTGCCTTGGCCATCGAGCTACACGCCGCTACAGCACGCCAACTGCACCCTACCTGTCGTCCCACCAATTCTGGGGGGTGGACCGTCATAGAGATATCTTATAGAAAGGATGATCTGACTATATATTTGTAACGGGTAAATATATAGACAGTGAAACACAGAAAACACGCAGGGCCGGGTGCTCGGAACGGTGATAACATAACCGGAAAATTATGTTAGCACCTGAAATTTCACGCGCGCACGTTCAACTGTATCGTGTTTTTTATGATGTTTGCAGGTGAAGAGCCAGCGATGAGAACGGACAAAGAAGTGAGGGAGTTGCAGCACCTGCACGACGGGATGATCGAAGCGGGTATGCATCCGGAAGTCATTAAGGACAAAATGGCACGGAGTGGGATCAAAGGATCGAGTGCTTTTACCAAGATTGTGAAGTTTAATTTGCCACGCGACTTGCTTTTCGACGTCATGCACATCTTGTCCAACAACTCCTGCCGGATTCTGTCAGCGATTCTCGGTGATGACTGGAATTTAAAGTGCCGAAACTTTGCGAGGGCCTATCAGATGCACAGGCCGTGGCTTATTCCTATTATACCAAGGAGGAATGAAAATGACAACCGGAGCCCAGCAGAACGGCTGAGATGTGAGTACACCACCTGTCCAATATAATGATGGTCCAAACCCCTGATAGACGGTGGTGTAAGGGTTCCAAACGCCCGGAATGCTATTTCCTGAATGAATGTAGATGGTCCACACCCCTGTCACACGTTGGATAACGGGTTCCAAACGCCCGGAATGCTATTTTCTGAACGAATGTAGATAATCCACACCCCTGTCACACGTTGGAGGGTGGGTTCCGAACGCCCGGAACGTTTCTTCATGAATGAATTAAGATTGTATAGGTTTCGTATTGAACCAGGATAGGTTGTGTGCGTGTGTGTGGGATCGATCTCTTGTAGTGAAACCCTCTCCGTGGTCCCTTTCTAAGGAGGCCTTGAAGGAGATTATCCCATGGGTAAGAGGGCTCAAGTTTACCCGAGATTCGGGGCCGATTGGGAGGAAGTTTCTGCAAATCAAGGCGGGAACGCAAACTACGCCACGCAAGTTGAAAGCACATCATGGCGTAGTTGCTATCACAAGTGGACTCATGTCGATTGTCAGCGCGTGGATGAACAGTGATGGCCATGTGCTACAACCGGAATTCGCTTCCTACGTTGGGAAATATACGACGGTGGTCCGCGCGAGATTGTGAGCAGAACCATTGATATCGATGTGAGTATAAACACTGCTTACCCCACGTTCCGGGCGCTTGGAACCGTTTGGAGGCCTTAGTCCGGACGTTCGGACCTGCTTCATGTTTGTTGCTCATGTTCATATGCTTCGGATTGGAATCACGGTTCCGGGCGGCCGGACCAACATTGGATCAATGTTCCGGTAGCACGGAACCTATCCATTCAGGCTATACTGATTTATTCCGTTTTGGGCGTGCGGTTCAGCATCATAAAACTGGCATGGACGCCTTGAAGACAAGGGTATTGGAAGTCCGTGACATCATGGAAGCTGAGCTCTCGCCTGAGCTTTTCGTCATTGCAACGCACCAGCTCGTTCATATTCCGGATCAGATGCGTGACGAAGGACCAGTTCCCGATCTTTGGATGTTCGCTCCAGAGAGCTTCTTCGGCGAGCTGAGACGGATCATCAGGACTCGCTCGCACCCTGTCGCCAGCATGATGAAAGGGGTGGAGTTGAAACGCATGGTAAGTCTGGTACGCGGCTTATATACCAGTTGCTACAGGCGAATGGTTCGCCACCAACCATTAGCCAACCACGTAGCGAGAACACCGTGTCCCTGATGTTGGCGACCGGCAACGAGAGGAAGGGCAAACTTGTCTACTCGACACCAGGTACTGTCCAGACTTAAGTGCATATCGTCCAATTTCGGTCCAGGGGTTTGGAAACGTATCATTGAGCAGGGTCCAACCGGTTGGAACTTGCTTGGACCTTTCATTAGACAAAGCCCAAGCCAATAGGGCTCGTTCCATCCACACCCTTCCGGGCGCCCGGGACCCAGGTTCCGGTAGGGTTCCGGGCGTTTGGAATTGGATCGTCAAAAGCACGCATTGTTTAACAAATTTCCGTTTTGCGGTGCGTAGATGATAAGAAGGAGATACAAGCTTGGCTGGCTACAAACGTGGAGTGGTACGGGAACATTGTCAGAGAATTTAATCGTGCTGAAGACCATTACACGAGGTATGCATGTTTGCTTGACCGAAGCTTTTTTTGACTAATCATTCACGTACGCAGTTTAGTGGTGTTCCCCTCGCCCGGAACTAACGTCCAAGCGCCCGGAACATGCTTCCGCGCATTTGGACCATGCAGGAACATTAGACAAAACCGACGTCGCTTGGCGGCTCGTCGCGGCAGGGGCAGAGGCCCAGGTCAAAACTTGACGAGGCCGATACTTCATCAACCTGAAACCTGGCGCAAGAGCCCCGTCACAGGGGAAGTCATTCCGTTTACGGAGATGGAAATGAGTTACGCCTTGGCACCACCGAGAAGGTGGACAGAGTATGCTTACGTCAAAGTTCGCAATTTTAATTACAGATCGTTGGAAAGGGACATGAACAAGGCTACTTGTCATCGATATTTCAAGTCTGTCTTTAAAGTCTGGAATGTACAGAAGCAGCAAGAAGACGACCAGGACAGGTGAGACATGCCAACTATACATGTTCCAGACGTCTGTATAAGAGTGGAGTGTAGGTTCCGGCCGTTTGGACCATGGTCAAGCTACGTTTCATTAAATCTGTTTAAATATTCAAAAGTCCGATACGTTCCGGGCGTCCGGAACCATGCTGCCACACGGTTCCGGACGCCCGGACCAAAGCGTCCTTGTAGATCTCGATTTGCAGGTGTTCATGATTCTTTCACTTCTGATGGCAGGTATGGCGAAATTCTGAAGGTCGTCAAGCTTGTCGTGCACACTGACACATATATTCTTGTGAAGTGTAGATGGTTTCCCCTCGAAGCTGCTCTTTCCGATGCGGTCACGCAAAACATCTACCTGCGCACCGATATGCCATGGGAAACCAAAGATGCATTCATCGAAGCGAAGGACATCAACAATCAAGTGGTCGTGGCGCCCATTCCATGGAAGCCTTTGCGGCTTGCACGGTATACCGGTAACAAGGTTCCATTAAATATTCGACATCGGACAGACGTGCTTGCCGTCGTGCTTGACCGCCACGTCGATTTTGTCGGCGACATCGGCGATAGTAGTTCTGATGACGAAGATTAGTTAACTTATTGCCTCGCTCGAGGCGGTAGTGTATCGGTCTCGTTGAGCACCACGTGCTGCCAAGTCAGAACCTACCAGTTGTAAATATACTGTAATATATAACACGCATTGTACAGATAATACTAACTTACCTGGAGTTCCAAAGGGGTTCCGAAGGCTTGGATGCGCCTTGGAATCCGTCAAACGCAAGTTCCGAAGCGGTTCCAAACCATTGGACTAAGCCTGGACCCCATAAGATATCACTTCCATAATCGTTCCAAAGGCTTGGACGGTCTTGAACTGCACGTAGCAAGAATGATCGGTCCAGAGAATTATCAGTCTATATATCAAGCACTTGCTCATAGCGTTCCGCTCTCAGATCGGGAAGTTCCAAGGGCTTGGAATTTCGGAACACGCTCCCGTGTTGCCCAGAGACTGGGCCTATGGGGTTCCAAGGGCTTGGAATCTTTTGAAACCCACGCTCGTGCTGCGCAGAGACCGGTCCTATGGGGTTCCAAGCCGTGGAGCCTCCGGGCTCGAGCTTCATTCCTCGTACTAACAAGGTCCAAGGGCTTGGAATCTTTTGAAACCCACGCCCGTGCTGCGCAGAGACCGATCCTATGGGGTTCCAAGCCGTTGAGCCTCCGGGTTTGAGCTTCATTCCTCGTACTAACAAGGTCCAAGGGCTTGGAATCTTTTGAAACCCTCGCACGTGCTGCGCTGAGACCGGTCCAATGGGGTTCCAAGCCGTTGAGCCTCCGGGTTCGAGCTTCATTACTCGTACTAGCAAGTTCCAAAGGCTTGGAATCTTTTGAAACCACGCCCGTGCTGCGCGGAGACCGGTCCAATGGGGTTCCAAGCCGTTGAACCTCCGATTTCAGACTGCCGACCTCAGACTGGAAAGTTCCAAAGGCTTGGAATTGTCCAAAATGAATTCCAAACCGTTGGAACCGCCTTGGACCGACGACTTCGGTCATACGTAATCCGAGGACATAGGTCCAACGGCTTGGAATCGACCAGGACCCATTGGACTAACAAATTTCGGTCCAGCCCCTTGGAACCCCGTAGGACCATCGGCTTGGAACCCCATAGGACTCCTAGGGGAAAACCCAAAGCTTCACCTTGCAATTCCTGGCGGTTTCCAAAGGCTTGGAATTTTACCAAATATTTTCAGGACGGTTCCGGGCGCCCGGAATGGTGCCGTCCAAGCCTTTGGAATAATCCCTATTTTGTAGGGCATACCCATGGGGCATACGCCTTGAGGCATAGCCCTGGGGCATACGCCTTGGGGCATACGCATTGGGGCATAACCAGGGCATACGCCTTAGGCATAGGGCCCTGGGGGCATACGCCTCGGGGCAGCATACCCATGGGGCATACGCCTTGGGGCATAGCGGGCATACGCCTTCATAGCATTTGGGGCATAGCCTGGGGCATATGCGGGGCATAATACGGGGCATAGCCACGGGCATAGCCTGCATCCGTGCCTCCCGGTACAAACCCAGTAACCTCCTCGATGCGCTTGAAGCCTTCCTCGTCCAATCTGCTGCCGCAGTGAACGAGGAAGGTGCCCTTCCCCTGGGAGAAATGGCACTCCAGAGTAACGCGTTCATGGAACGCGTATGAGGGGGTGGCGTCCTGAACGGTGTAGAGCCCGGTGTCTTCATCGCGCGACTTGATCCTGCCATAAAAAAACGCGCGATAAGCGTGCATGCTGTGTGCAGGAAGATTATCGGAGAAGGGTTAGGAAGCGTACCAAGCAAGATGCTGGGTCTTATCCACGCAGTACTTCACCAAGCAACGACCGTTAGCGGGGAAGACGCTGGTGTACCAGTTGGGCCCATCATGTTTTTTGCGACAGCGCAGGCTTTCTTTTCTCCTTAAGTTGGGGTCGAACTTACAGGCCACGCAGTGGTCCACAAGCCAGCAGCCGTCGGCATCTACGCCGTCACGGATGCGGTTTTCGACTTTTGCGATATACCTTTCGGCAGACTCAGCTGGGTCACGGGAAACGCTAGGCATTTTCACGAGAAAGAGGTAATAGGCAGACAGGCGCGAAAAAGTTATTTTTTATTTTCAAGCGTTGGGGCATACGTACTTGGGGCATGCCCGCAGCGCAGCGGGCATGCCCCAGCGCTGCGGGCATGCCCCAATCGATGTGTAGCGCAGAGTGTCGAGTTTCAGAGGGTTATGCGTTATCAACAGAAGTCGAGGCAAGATCGAATCTTGGAAGCGAGCAGGTACGATTTCGCCAGAAATCGCCGGCGAAACGAAAGCGACGACGCTTGCGTCACGCCTTGACGACGTGACGTCGCGATTTCGGTTCACGATGCCACGACCTGGTCATGACATCCTTCCCACCCAGTGTTCAGTAGGCTTTATCGATATATAACCGAGTAGTATACGTCTGGTCTGGTGCACCGTGCAATCCACAACAAGGACCCAAGCAGTGAGAGGTACGGGGTGACAAGGGTGAGATCAGGGTGCTCCGGCTTCTGGATAATGAGGTTCACATCCATCGGATTGTGAAAGGTTTTGGCCGGAAGCTTGAACTTGGGCATGAACTCCTTGATCTGCCTGGTCTGGGACAGTGCAATGCCCCACCGATCATAGTCAACAGCAAGCTACAGGACGGCTGTCATACGGCCAAGATTCTTGGCTCTTGAATGCCGCCTGGAAAGCAGCCCAGAAAGCCTGGTGGAATGCATCATCACATGTCGGCCCGAAGTCATCCACGTAGACAGCCACGAAGGCTACGAACACAGAGGTCACGATATGCAATAGAGGCACGGGTCATATATGTGGACTGGGTGAAGTGCATTCCCTGATAGGTGAAGGACTTCATGAATTTGTTGGCCAGCTTCTGCCAGGACGCACCAGCTGTCCGTAGCCCGTAGAGAGCATAGAGCAGCTTGGCATAGCCATATCTGCCCTTATTATACGTATATCCAGAGGGGAAGCGTATGAGGGGAACAGACTCAAGTAGATCGTTCCGAAGGCGTTGCCTTACTCATCGACGTAAATGTTATATATATATATATATATATATGGGAAGCGCACATATATAGGAACCTCCAGACGGGCATGAACAAAGGCCTGACTGACGTCAAAGTGATAGACCATACCCCCCCATACCAGCAAAGATAATAGACAGGATGAAGATAAGGCGGAAGGTGGGCAGGTCTGCTACCGTGCATGCAGTCTCAGCCTGGGTGTAGCCCCAGTGCCACGTGGCCGCCACGGCCATCCGAGCTTTGTGACTTTGAACCGGCGGCAGGCCATCCCGTGGCTTCCAGGGTTTGTTCAGCACAAAGATGGTGCTGGTGGCAATCTCACCGTCCGGAAGCTCCTCGACAGGCTCTATCTTACCCTGGTCAATCAGAGGCTGCACCTCCCCACCGGTAATAGCCTCCTCCCACTGTGCCCCATCAGGCATAGCCAGTGCCTGGCGGTACCCGCTCGGCAGTGGCAGATCAGGGGCCGCAGTATGGTATAGGCGCTCGGCGAGGTCAGTAGAAATATGACAGAAGCTGAGGGTGCCACTGGCAGGCAGTGCACCGACCGTGTCCTCTGGCGGGACCACATAGTGCGGAAGGAGCCACTGGTCCTGCTCCGGATAACGGGGTCATTTTGTAGCTACCCCCTACCATTTTTGTAGCTACTGTGACATTTTTGTAGGTGCCCCAGAACCGACCGGGAATTTCCCCCGGAAATTCTGGGACAATCTTCGTTCCCTTATAGGGGAAAGGGGAAATTCCCAGGATTTTTCCAGGGCACACCCCAGTGTTAACAGTGTGCGTAAGGATGCATCACCGCACTGCGCCCTCAGATTTTTGTAGCCCCACTACCCAACGCATCCTGCGGTTCGGCGGCAGGCCGGGTCAGACAGATTTAAGATTTCACAATTTTCAGGAAAACAGATTCTATCGTTTATGAAGCTTCGTCGAGACGTCGACCATAACGTTCACTCTTACATCGACTGTATGTTGACCATTCGGACCGCCCGATCGTAACGCATCGACCGAGCGTTTGAGTGAATGACCGTTCGATCGCTAGTCACAGCTAGCAGATTCGATCGGAACCGAGCGTTTGACTGAATAACCGTTCGATCGCTAGTCACAGCTAGCAGATTCGATCGGAACATCAGACATGTTCATATGTACACATCTCGCAATTCAAGATCATCTCACCACTCCTACAAGTATCGGGAGACACGCGGCGCGGCCCCGACAGTGCCCCGACACAAATGGATATGATATGATATGATATTCTGGCAAACGCCTCATTCTTCCTCAAGGTCTCATCCTGCGCCTACCTGCAGTCTCAGCGGCTTGTATTTTTGTTTGACTAATTTTTTTTACGCGCTACTGTTCTTTGTCGATATTTCATATTGACCATGTTTTCGTGTGCATGCGCGGAACCCGGCGGGGGGGGGGCTTCCTGCGATGTTCCTACATGAGCCGCATCCCGCCAGCAGCCGATTCTAGTTTCCTGCGATATAGGGATATTTGGAGACCGTCGGGCGTCTTTACATTCCGCCTGACGGTTTGGGCTCAATTCCCAAGAATTCTTCTTTCCTGAGCAGTGATTTACTTTTGCAGGTTGCCGTGTATGCTGTGCCTTTTTTGAAGCCGCCAGCAATGCTGCTGGCGGCATCCGTGTTTCCCACATGCCCTTCTAAAATGATGGGATGCTCGGAGACCGGCGGGTTTCTTTACAGCCCGCCGGTTTGGGTTCGATTCCCAACATCTTTACTGACCAGCGTTTCGTATTTTTGCAGGTTGCCGTGCTGACGCTGTCCTTCTTCTGAAGCCGCCAGCAACGTTGCTGGCGGCGTTGACTTCCGTTGCCCTGCATTGTTTACGCAGGTTGATTTCTTGTAGTAATTTCAGACCTCCTGTTGAACTGGTCCTAGTCTGCTGTCAAAATTAAGATATCTGGTGAGTAACCTTCCACCCGAGGACGAAGTACCGGCTGTCGGTAGATCGGGTTTGATTCCCAATGTGCTGACAGATTCCGTGTTCGTGTGTTGCAGGCGGGGAACGGCACAGATTTCGATATTTTTACCTGTTGCTAACTTTGTAGGCCAGTTTCACCTGTTGCCTTGGACTGGTGAACCCTTTAACCTCTTAGCCGGTAGCCGTTACGATATCGTAACAAACCACCCGCGGTCCTTTTTGTCTATTACCCGCTGGTTGGGTGGGCCCAACTTAAGAGCCATTTAGGTTGGGTGCACCCAACTTACCCTTTGGTGGGATTATTGGGAGTTGTCGGTACCGGATCCTGGTTTTTATTAGCTCAAAATGACGGGGAAGATGTCCTCTTTTACACACGCATCTACACTATTGAGCGAATCAAACTTATCCGTGAGCAATTTTGGGGAGTATGCGAGGGGGTAGGAAAAATTGTAAAATTTCCAAGTGATTTTGGGGTTTTACCTACCCATGCTACTTCAACCGAGGTTTTGAGGGTCAAGATGAACTCGGATGAAACTTTTGACAAGACACTGCAGAAAGAGCAACTCGAGAACTTGACGACATAGGTCTCCGAATTTTCAAAGGACCTTCGAGTGTCACGGGGAGTCCCTTATATCACCCGCGTTCTTAGGTATTGTGCACCCAACCTAAGAGAAATCCGGAATATTTCATCACATACCCTATTGATACGGTCCCACTATACCCCGCAGATTGCGATCACAGAGGTGTAATGCATATCCATTGTTCAAAGGGAACATAGTAGGCCATGGCCTAGCCTTGCTTTGGCACTATAAGTCCGATATTCGAGGAGTTATTGACGTTTGAAAAAGGGTTCTTAGGTTGGGTGCACCCAACTTAGTGGTGGGTAATAGACATTTTGGTTTCGCATGCACGTGTGCTCACCAAAAAGGGTTAGACGAACTCTAGACATGATACAACCTAGGGTATGTGTGCATAGTGAGCATGCATGCATCACTCCATGGCAGATTTGTATGGGATACACATACACTCCTATCATATTCATAACAATTTGAACCGACAATAATGCTTTTTATAGCCAATTTTGAAACGGAAATCGGCTCAAATCTGCATGATTTAGACAACTTTGACATTGATATGAATGTGCATGACCATATATGTTCAGGGTATGCCACATTCAACCATCACATATCGATATATGGGTGCTAAGGACTATACATCCTCGCTTATATGTGAAATACACGCAGACTAATCGCTTAAGTATGGAAAACATTGCTTAAGTATGAAAAACATTGAAGAATCGCATGTTTTTTTTCCATGTTTTTCATGTTTTTTTCGTAAAAAGGCCACGTATATCGAGATGTAGGCACATTTAACTCAACATATGACTGACAAAAGTTTAAACATGGCCAAGGCCGATAGCATCGTACTAACGGCAACCGCTTAAGAGACCTTAGGCGACCAAGAATCGCTTTTGCGTAAAATCGATTGCTAAAATTTGGAGAAGTTTTGCTTGTATAATCGGTATATCTCACGATATATATGCCATAGATGTTCATACAATAGCTCAATTTGTAGTTGCGATAGGTGTCGAAAACATATATAATCACCGTGGCATGCTTATGTATGTGAGCACCACACCCGCTTCCCACACAAAACATGCATTTTTGGCCGGAAATAGCGTTACCGGCTAAGAGGTTAAGTAGAAGCCTAGTCTAGAACGAATGTGTAAAACAATATTAACTGTGTCATATTTTAAGTTGTAATTTGTGAATGCCGTGAATGTTTCTTGAATATGCTTGCTTGCTATACCTGTCAGATATATAGTCGGGTGTATATATCGGATAACGGAGAATAAACCCTGTGTTAAGGGTTTCGATATCAGAACGGTAAAAGTCTCAGATTGATAAAAGAGATACACATAAACACTAACGGGTGTTTCCCGTCTACTGGTGACGGTCACCCAGCCTACTATAGGAAGTGACAGGTGACAGTCTTTACTGTCGGTGTGTCACATCCAGCACACCACCTAGGGTGGTGACCGGAGCTAGTAGTGAACGAAGCAAACAAACTCCCTACTCAACTTCAGGAGGAAACTGTAGCACAACTGGGGGCCTGTACTCTTGGTCAGGGCGGTCCCAGGTCACAGCAAGATTGTCAGATACTGCTGTTACTTTGCTAAAACCCTAAACACAGCTCAAACTCAGAGAGCTCTTCTGCACATCTAGGAGGCTACACTACAGCTAACTCCCAGGCAGGCACGGCGTGAGTAAATCTAGCCACTAGTGGTATTCGGAGCTGTCTGCCCGGCTCGGAGCAGCGTGACTGTGAAGCAGTTTCCGGCCCCCGGGGCCGGTGATGAATTATTCGTAGAAGGAATTGACGGATTCTCGATCACGGGAGGCTGCACCGTACCAGGGTGCTGCCAAGTGCCGCCCGACGGTGGAGCCTCGTCATCTGAAGATGAAGCCGGCGACAGCGGAGGGCCGTCCACAAACAACTCGGCAGGCGGCGGCGGCCCGGGATGCCACGGCATCGGAGCCATGTAGAGTCCCTGCCGTCTCTGCTCCCGCCGTTGGCGACGAGGCGGAATGGCACATGGCATGTCTGGAATCATGTCAGCTGGCGAAGCCTCCGCAGCCGGGACTGCCGAGCCAGTGGACGTAGCACCACCGACCGGTGGACCCGTGCATGTGCGCGCACCGGCACCACCGACACCGGCAACGGCGTGCGGCGCGGCGGTGGCACAAATCATAAAGAGCGCGCACACCAAGGAGGAAGTGAGGAGAGACCTCGCGAACCTCGGAATGCCGTTCCCGCAGCCGTACCGTGGCCGCGGCGGTGCCACCGAGGCACCCTTGTCGTCATCGCCGCACGCGGCGTAAGCCGCGGGCTTGTAGTCGATCACGCGCTCCGGCGTCTCAACCGCGGAGAGCAAGTTCATGCTCGCGGCCGGCTCGTCGGGCGCTCCCAACGCGACTCCCGTACTCTCAATGAAGTCGGCAAACGTGCGGGTGACGGGAGGGCAGAAGGGGTTCGGCGGACCGGTCCATTCCTCTTCGGACTCAACCGACGCGGGCGGGGAGTGCGCGGCCGGCTCCGACACCACCGGCAAGTCGGCAGTGAAGGTGTTGACGTTGAACGTGGAAGCTCCAGCCGCGTGTGCCATCTCAGAGAATTCGGCGACAGCGGACACGAGGACCTCACCGTCCTCCTCGCAGAACGAGCACGCCGAAAGATCGGTGAAGACCTCCGGCTTCCCGCCCGCAAGCATGCAGAGGGCGTCGAATTCCACGGGGTCGCCGTGGTTGATGGCGTGCTGGAACTTCGCGGCCAGCACGGAGTTCTCGGCCTCCTCGGCGAAGGCGAACGCCGAGAGCCCGGCCCTGCCCCCGTTTGGGCAGTCCCGGTGCCAATGCCTCGCTTTCCCCTTAGCACACACCTGATTTTGGCAGTACGGGATTGTCGCACCGCTCTCGCGGTGGAAGGCCACCTTCCGCGAGACGGACTGAGACCAATTCCCCCCCTTGGGGAGGGGCGAGGCTGCGAAACGGGTCTTGACCCGGCGGTCCGGTTTGTCCGCGCGAGGGGTAAACCCCCGCGGCGACGGTTCGGACTCGGCGGCGACGAGGAAGGTGGCCAATTGTCTCTTCAAGTCGAGTACCATTGTCCGTAAGTCCTCGATCTCACCCGCTGCACCCGACCCAACAACGCCCTTCTCCATGAAGTGCGTGCCGTGGGAGTACCGGTGTGCGGATGCGGTGGCGGTGCCCGCCCGCACGTGCTCGCCGTAGCACTCCCGCACCCACTGCTGAATGGTGAGTAGGTCGTGGGCGGCTCGCTGGTCGTGAAGGAGCAAACGGGACACCACCGGTTGGTAGAAGGTGGCGTCGAGGGCTTTGATGAAAAGGGACTTCACGTCCTCGTCCTGGAGCGTCGATCTCGCCCTCGCTGCCTTGAGCGCGGCGTTGAAGTCCTCAATGGGTCCATGAGGGTCCACGCCCGCAGCGATGCGGACGGCAAACATGTCCGCTTGCCCCTGGAAGGGGTCCCCAACCGGGATCATCCGACGGGCGAACTCGAGCAGGACACGCTTACCGTCTGCTGGGAAGCTGGCGTGGGAGGAGTCCAACCAGTCCGCTGCGGGCGACGAGGGGTCGATCAGCAGCTCGATCGTGGAGAACAACAAATTGTTGGCCTCCACGCGGACGGCCAAAGTAGCGTCGTCCAGCGTGAAGAGCGGGAGGAAACCGGTGTCCTCAGTGACGAATGCCGCCTGCAGGGCAGAGACCATCCTCGTGAAGATGGCCGCCGCGTGGGGCTCCGCACCGGAAAATCTACCCTCCTTGCCGTCGAACAACTTGCGTTGGACGTGCTTCGCCACCTTCATGTCGAAGTGCTCCCGCTGTAGTGTGCGTACCGATGCCAAAAATGCGGCCCCCGCCGAATTAGCGGCCGGCTGTGCCGCTGGCGGGGTCGCGGGCAGTGTCGACACTGGTACCGGTTCAGGATCGGATTCGGATCCGGTACGCACGGACCCCCACGGTCCCATCCCCGACGGTACGATTTTTTGGACGGTCTCATCGTGTACCGGAACTGACGGACCCAAATAATACGCGGTCTCACCACGTCCCAGTACCATCGATACTGAACTAGCTACGGTCTCGGACCCGACGGACCCAGAGATATCACGGTCTCATCGTGTCCCAGCACCGTCGATGCCAAAAAATATCGAGTCCGTCTCATCGTGTATCGGAACCGACGGGTCGACTCGTCAGTTCGGCTGGTTGTGGTGCCTCCCACGCTGCGAACGTTGAAATCGTGACAAGTGGACTCTTGATGCCTATTCTTCTAAAATTATGGTGGGTTACCAACACCTAAGAGCCGTTTTCGAGTGCTCCAATCTACCGCTTGACTCGCCATATCGGACCAAACCCATGCTTGGAAATTCTTATCATGATGTCTTTTATGCGTGCAAACACTAATATTCATCGCTAGAACGCGTTTGGCGGTTGTAAATTGTGGTACAATGTTCTGGTTGGTTAGAGTCATTTTTACGGTGGGTTGCCAAGAATTTTTTATTTTATAGGCTCGTGCAGGGCATGTGGCGTGGTTGAGGTGACTATTAACTATATGGAAATCAAGTTGGGTGTGCCATTAACTTAAAATTTGGTATCTAGCACATCCCTACCAATACAACCCCTTCGCATGCGCATATCAATGAAGAAAAAAAAACAAAAAAACATTGGGATTTTCAATGTTTTTCCATACTTAAGCAGAATTTGGGAGGTTTTTGCTAGAAACAGATATATTTATCGATCTCGCGCACATTTCCACTCACCAGGGCCTCACACAGGATGCGTATGCGCTATGTTGGGTGGGTGCGTGTCGTAGGATCAAATTGAGTCGCATGTGTGCCACACTTAACGTGAGATTGAGAGCAGGCTAGATAAATCTTCGATTAAAGTCGGAGATTGGCATGTAGTGTGGATATATTTGATGTTAGTCAGGCATTGTCCAACGTTTAATGAGTCATTTAGAGAGTATATGAACTACTTTTCATGACGTTTACCACACCTTGGTCGATTAAGAGTACCAACCACAACCAAAGCTTAGGGTTGGTTAACCCACCGTAACGACCTCTTACGGTGGGTTAACCCACCCTTGTAAGAATAGGCATTGAGACGAAACTTGGGCTCTCTCACTCTCACAAAATGTTTTTCAAGGACTGTAAGGGCTCCTCTCAGTGAGCGAATAACAGCCGTACTGTAGGTATCATATAGTCACAAATATGGGTAAGAAACAAACAGCAGGTGATAGAACACTCGTATCGCTCGACCACTTTATTGTGCAGTATGATGGAAAAGAGCAAGTGGAGCTAGGCGTCGAAATCAAAATCCCCGGCAGTTTGTTCAACGAAATGACCGCGGCTGAGAGAAAGCTATCGTTCGATTGTGTTGCTGTTGAGTTTTCAAAAAATCGCGACTTCGGATCGGGCTCGAGGTTAACCAAGCATGCCGCAATCAGATTTTAAGTAGTGCAGGACGCAGCTCTTGAAGAAAGCCATCCGGGCTATTGGATTCGCGTGTCACAGTGGAACCGGTTTCGCCACGACACTTTCAAAGATAACCGTGAGGAATTTTCGCCTGGATTACGAACGTATCGAAAAAGACTATGAGAACCGACGAGCCAGAATGAGGGTCAGAGCCGAGCTGGACCGAAACCGATGGTACCGCCCGCAGGGCGGTATCATGCCAAACCGGAACCGATGAGACCGCCCGCAGGGCGATCTTGGGACCGACGGTACCGCCCGAAGGGCGGTATCGGAGTGAACCGGGCTCGATGGGACGATTCGGAGAGCGGTCTCATCCCCGACGGCACCGCACGCACTGCGGTCTCGACGAGTCCGGATATGTCCCAGTGTAGACACTGGTCGCGGGCGTGTTGGCATGCCTGGCAGCAACGGAGTCAAAAATTGTGCTTAATGTGCGGCGGCGATGCGCCATGCTAGCCGTCGATCTAGTAGAAGCAACCATGATGAAGAAGACTACAGGGGTGGAGTGAGGCAAGAAGACGTGGAAAAAAATGCGGTAGTCTTGGGCGGCCAAGAAATGTGGTGGGTCGTCGATACGGCTGCCGTGAGAGAGCAGAAATTCTGAGAAGTCGTGTGGTAGATGGCGGCCGATACGAAACGGTGTGGCGACCAACCAGGATGCGTAAACCAACCCAACGTTAAATCCCGTAGAAAAGATGTCCTCAAAGGCCTACAGCTAGCCGTAAATCAACCCACAAAACTTAGGCCATACCCGCGACTGCCGGCACTTCCACGCGCGGAGCGCCTCACTCCATCCCAAGCGTCCGGCCTTAGCCAATCATCCTCGCGGTGTCGCAGTGGCTAAATAAAGCGCAAGTGGGGCCAAACCTGTCAGATATATAGTCGGGTGTATATATCGGATAACGGAGAATAAACCCTGTGTTAAGGGTTTCGATATCAGAACGGTAAAAGTCTCAGATTGATAAAAGAGATACACATAAATACTAACGGGTGTTTCCCGTCTACTGGTGACGGTCACCCAGCCTACTATAGGAAGTGACAGGTGACAGTCTTTACTGTCGGTGTGTCACATCCAGCAATACCTGTTTGCCTGTGCTAGCATGCATATATTTATATAGCATCATCCAACTAACGATTTAATAAAGTGCGTCGCATATCATTCGCGTGGTGCTATTTATTTAATAAGTGTGTATTTCAAGTCATTATCGCGGTAATATTCGTTTGTGTTCCCCCTGGCTTAATATCATTTTCGGAACTTTTATAGCGATTGCTGAGAATCAGTTTTGTAGCTAGCTGTAGCTACAAAACGGGCCAACCCGGCAGCCTTTGTAGCTGTAGCTACAAAACGGGCCAACCCGGCAGCTTTTGTAGCTAAGCTACAAACCCGGGTAGCTACAAAAATGGTAGGGGGTAGCTACAAAAACGTCGTGCTACCCCTGCTCCGGGTGGTCGGAGAAGGGAAGGTGGCAAGCACTGTGGGTATCAGGGAACACCACCAGACTGGCACGGAGGTCCATAGCATGGGCACGTGGGGCAGCCACATCACCGTAGGGCATAGGCCGGAAGAGCACCCCATATGACCTGGACCGCCTCATGTCTGTCGAGACAATGAGTGCCGGATATAGCGGATCACCGCGGGCCTCCTGAGCCTTAGCCAGAGTCCAGAGCGGGTAGTATTGGTTGACACAGTCAATGACCCTGCGGCGGTCCAGCCAGTGGACCAAGTCAAACCAAGCAGTGCCTGCAGGGTCAGCCATGACATACTGCTAGGCTGTGGTCCAGAAGGTGTCGGCAGAGCCAGTGTCAAGCAACTGCACGGTGGCATAGGTCTCACCGTCCCGGGTGTCATAGTAGGCAGCCACGGAATGGACTGACACCACCATGTCCGTGGTGTAGTCCCTCCACGGCTTCGGCCTGTCACTCGGCACGGGCGTGGAGTGCTGCTCGTCGGGAGCGGGGGCAGGGAACGATGACATCACCTGCCCGAACTCTGAATAGCTTCTGATGAAGTCCGGCCGGCCTTCGGAAACAACTTTGTTTTTCTCCAGGTCCAGCACCTTGTAGGCCGAGGACCTGAGGCTGATGCCCACAAACCGCCCCTGCCAGGCCCGGGGGCTCCGCTTCTTGGAGACCCTCGGATGCCGGGCCCGCATCTGCTGAGCATCCATGGTCACAGTGCATAGGGTGCCGAATATCTCGATACGGGAGTAGGTAAAGTGGTAGCCCATAAGATGATAGAATGGCACCACGGCGTCCCGCCCATGAGGTAGGATATCCCACAACAGGCAGGCATGACTGTCCGCAAGAGGCCAGTAGGTGAGGTCCATGCCGGCTGTCTCCAGAAGTGCACGGGAGACTGACGAGATCTTACCGATCACATATTCAGCCATGAAGTTCTGCCAGTGCAGGGCAGGCGACGACTGCAGGTGTTTGATGCCATGGTGTTTGTATAAAGCTTGTGCTGCAGGGTCACGCACACAACTCCGGGGCACAGTCGGTGCGGAGGACCAGGCCAGTGCAGGCAAAGCCATGATGAACAACATCTGCCAGGAACTGAGCCAGAATGAAGCTGTATGCCGACTTCTCAGCAGAGAAGTAGCAACATGTAAACCTCACAGTGAACTCCACAAAGGTCCAGCGGTACCTCGACCCGTCATAGCCAATAGGCGTGATCGCACGGGCCTGTAGCATCAGCCGCCCACATAGATCCAGGCTTCTGAGCCTTGTATCTGTCAGCCGGAGGGTGTTTCGGACTCGGCTGCACCGCCCGCATACGGGCACACACAGCACAGGCCTCAGCACAGGTCCTGTGAGCTAGAATCTGTTCCCGGGTAACAGTAGTACCAGGTCGGGCAATCTCAACACCAAGGTCCATGAGCTGAACCAGCCTGAGACCATGAGCATGAGCATATGCGGTATGGCACCACCTCTCAGGGGTGAACCTCATGGACGTGTACTGATCACGGTAGATGATAGCCACCGGGAACGGGGTACCAGCAATAAAGACACGGTCCCCCCCGCCCTCCGAGCCAGCCGACTGAAGCGGGCCGCCCAGCATAGGTGTGCTCACGGCGGTAGCTGAATATGCCCTCTGTGCCAGCTGGATACACGTGCAGTACCTCCCAGTGAATAAAGTGATGCCTGAAGGTACTGAGGTGTGACTGGGGAATCAGGAAGAGGAATACCGTGTGCTCGGGGTCGGTTGCAAAGTCTCGGTTGGCCTTCTTGAGCATCCGCTCACAGGTGAGTCTGTCAAAGGGCGGGTTGCCATATATATAGGCACCGGCCCAGAGGTGGCCCCAGCAAGAATCAGAGAGTGAATACCTGGTTGGACAGGTCTGGTTGTTACCCACGCCGGCGGGGAGGTCATCTCCGAAGAGAGAGATGTCAAAGTTGTGTTCCCCGGTCTTGGCCAGTGCAGCGGGCGAGCCCTTCAGGAAAGCCCACTTGGCATACTCTGAGCGGGCCCACATCCAGTCACAGATCTCACCAGTACGGACACGTGAGACTCTGAGACAGTTTGGGTGAGTGCACTGGCGGCCCCCTCAGGGACCTCTGCCCACATATAGTCTGTGCCAGAGTCAATGATCCGATAGACACGGCTAGTAGGCAGGTGGGTGTACGTGAGGGACACAAGGTCAGGTGATCCGAAGCCGAGGGATAACATAACCCGAGAAGACAGGAGAGTACGGCAGCCTGCTTTATAGTGTGAGTTTGGGAGAACGAAGTGGTCGATGGCTCCGTCCTGGATACAGACCCCATACAGATGGAATGTCACAGTAGCATCCGTCCTGTGAGACCCAGCCGTGACCATGGTGAAGGCCACCGTACGGGAGTAGTCCACGTCGGTGCAGGCCGACAGGTCCCCGCACATGACACATGTGGCTCCAGAGTCACACACAATGCCCCTGTCAACCCGGACGGGTGCAGGGACAGCACTGGCCAGAGAACTGAATCCAGAAGCAGCCCACTCCTCGTCGGGTACATACAACGGAACCGACTCTGCACTGCCATAGACCAGAATACCAGTATAGCCAGCGGGTACCAGAGGGTAGACCACTGTAACTGACCCAAGCTGACCAGACAGTACACCAAGCTCCACAGAAGCATAAGTACCCACAGCATAACCAGAGACCAGACATAAGCCGGTATCACCGGTAGCCAGTCCATCAGCTGAGAAAAGCTGACCAGCAGAACGGCCGACGGACCCCCCTGCTGGTGGGGTAAGCTGACTGACTGACTGCCGCAGACCCAGAGAGTACCCAAACAGGAGTGCCGAGGTACACAGGGCCAGGCTACAGATAACCAGAACAGCAGTCCAGACTGGTGAGGAGCGGCGAGAGGTACGGGGCTCACCCGCCGGAGGCTGGGTTGTTGAGGGCTGGGGCCCGCCCGCTGGTGACTGCCGGTTGACAAGGTGTCGCCAGGTGCGTACGGGAGTCCTATGGAAGTGGAAGCGTGGTGGGCCCATAACCTACTAGAATGTCCTAGTGACACAGTGAAAACGCTGAACGCCGTAGGGTTTGAGCGAGGCAATCGGGTATATCAAAAGATAGAAATGAATACACGACTCTCAGGCTATCTAAGCTCCGAGGCCGTCACTAGGCAATCATATCGTGTGTCACAGTCTAAGCTACCGAAGTCGAACTACTGAGTACAGGTAGGAAGTCACTGTACTGTCACTGTCACTGTCATACGTCATACGTGGTACTGAACTACTGAATCTCAGCAGGCGATGTGCCACAAGCCTACGGTCCGAAATATTGGCCCTTTCAGTGTGAGCGCACCACAAAATACTCGGGATGGTTGTATTTTTTCTACCAAATTTTGGCCGATTTTATCATACTTCCACTCAATTTGCGCAAATTTTTGCATAACTTGCGCTCACCGACCAAGTTTGCTTCTGCATGGTCGCCGCAGGGCGCAGGGTGTACGGCCCAAATTGCTCTCTGCGCCTCGAGCTGGGTTGGCGTTTTAAGCCATTATTTCGTACCAGGGCCACAAGGAAGGTTGCAGTACCGGCGCTAAGGATAACACCCTAGACGAGGCACCCAGCATAGGGCGGCAGCTAAAATAATGTGGCTAATCGTGGGGAAATGAAGGGTGCTGAATCGAACAATCGATACTCAGTGCCCACTTAAACGGGCCCTTGATCATTTCCGCTTTTGGCGGGCTGGGGCTCCCAGAAACCCAGCCCCCTAGGTTTCACTAGGAGCGGGGGGCGATGACTCACTCCGCCTCCCCTTCCTCCCGTCACTTTCTTCCCTCTCCACAGTCTACAAGGCGCATCCGCTTCCTCCACTGCCCTGCCGTTGTTGGTGTGGCACTAGTCGACACGCTCTGACTAGTGCCGTGCATCTCTGCTTCCTCGTAGTGAGGAATGCCTCTTGCATGCTTAGAGCAGGAGGTTGTGATGTGTGGGAATAGCCTCATACTTGTATGCCTTACAAGTACAGGACGGATGGATCGCAAAGTGCCGCAAGTGTGGGGCATTCGCTTATCGCCACTTTCGAGGTCAAGGTCTCGCCATGCTTCAAGATCGCAGGTGCGTGAGAGACCTTGGACCTCTGCCGTATCTGCAGGACTTGCCACGAAACCATAAACAATCAAACACCCCGGGGGTTCTCATGCGCTAGAACGCACGAACGCGCGAGACTTGGTACATATTTCTCGACCATCAATATTAGTGCACCCTCCAAAGTGCAAGGCCTGGAGTGAAGTGTCCGCAAAGCATACGGAGATCTTCAACGGACGCTACCCAAAACGCGTCCGTATGTACGCAAACCCAAAACGGCCAAAACAGCTCAGCGGTTCGTTGTCGTGCGTTAGAACGCATATGTGAACTTGCACAAAGATTGATGTAGCTCGTGGATGCCCACCCCGTGCGCATATCTTGATCCTCTTTTGTGGGATTGTATCGGTTTAAGCACAATCCCGGATGCGCCAGTTCAGGGGATGTCTGAAGCAGTTCACACCCCTTCACACCCGCGTGGACATCTTACCGGAAATGACACCAGCCCGGACATCACACAATGGGATTACGGAGAGTACGTTCGACGTGGTCTGGGCTAGCCCCCCTTGTACCGACGTACATCAACGAAGCCAAGAGAACAGGAGCAGATGCGGGCCTGCTCCTGCGGATCGACGAGTGCAACGCACCTATAAAGGGGGAGGGGGTACTAGGGGCAAGTAGTACGACTGATGCCAGTATATGCTCATCGTGAGTGTGACTTGGATGACAACATATCCGTGCTATGACGACATGCCCATGATGACTGATGCTACTAAATCGACTTTCAGATGTTGAATCGAGATTCAAAAAATTTCGGAGCTGACCTGATCAGAGCTCTGTATTATAGACATGCCAGGCGCACAGCTGCCATATGACAGATGGCAGATTCCGATGTATAAAACATGCATGTTGATGTAATAGCAGGGTCAGGTCTAATTCAGATGAGCGATGGCACAACTCTGTGTTTTTTATTTTGCAATCCAGCACCCACACGTGTTAACAACAAATATTGAATATAAGAGTTTGTGTATACCGTAAGTGTACTATATGCATAGTGTACCCACAACATACAGTGGACATGATATAGAGTGATGATTCCGCGCCCGCCTCCCCGACACCAGTTATTCTTCCGTCCATTCGTGATTAACAATAAGTTTAAACTTTGCACGATGTGGCCCGCTATGAGATGGTGTAAACAACTTCCGGAATTGTACTCTGAGATCGCGTCCGGCCCATTTCAGAAACCTTTACAATCAAATTCGTAGCAGGAAATAAGGAAACCGATTATGCAGTCTCCGGTGCCACGACAAAATCCAATGTGCCGAGGTATATCCCCACATCATTAACCTCAAAGTTTGGGTACCCTTTTAGGACCGTTTGCCCGACCACATTTTAGTCTCCACCATCCGCGTGACCAGTGATAACAGTGATGGCATTATCAGCAATCTGCCATGATGTGTGTATACTCATTATTATGCTGCAAGAATACTCATGTGACTGAAAATTTTCAATCACATGAGCAATATTTAATTACAGGTCCCATGGAAGCATGGCAATGCAGTGCAGTTTACAGTGCACCATAATGTCAAGACATATCTACTCCTCAATCAATGTTGAGTACTGGCGTGCCTATCTACTGCCTGTCGATTACGGTCCGTGATTGACCAAATTGCTTTGGTCAAAATTGTGCTGTTTATGCACACGTCCTCAAAGAGCAGACACCACAGAAACAGGCTTCAACACTGTTTTTCCATGTCTCGGCTTACTTCCGCCGGCGGGTATTGCGGGTGCATACATTTCATGCAGCGTTTTATTCTTCTTATTCTTGTCTCCAAGGGCCTGCATCTGCAGGTCGTGTTCTTCCTGCAAACATCGACATAGATATGAGTGATTATGCTTCCCATAATATCATAGATCACAAATAGGCGGTGATATCGTTCAAGATTATGGAACAACAAGTTACCAAAATCTCGCATGCTGGTCCATACGTATCAGGAATGGCAGAGAGCATACACCGAATGGTTCAAAGCTTGCAAATAGAACATCCCAAATGAGTTGCAGGCATGCAGGAACAGGCCCCGCCTCAACGCGTCGCATGTAAGATGGGACAAGAAGCAACCGTTACAGTAAAGAATCCTCACCGCTAGCCTTGCTCTAAGTTGATCTATTTGCATCAATCTAGTAAGCGCCGCATCACGTCGCATGCTGCGCATTTCATCCTGCCAACAGTCCCACCACATCATATTCAGTTCCTTGCGCATCGCCAGCATTCACCAAGTCACATATCTCACTTGCCACATCACACATGTAGTGTGTATATCTGCTGGCATGTCAGCACCCTTGGCCCTCGCCTCATGGGGTGGCTCTGTGCCATCCCCAAAGGGGCTGTCAGGTTGGGAGCACTGACCAGCAGCGTCGGGCCTTCCGGCGCGGCGAAGCACAGCTTACTCTCGTCGCGCGGGATCAGGCCCGAGGACGTACCTGATCCAGGGCCACCTCGTGCTTGCGCATCTGAGAAAGCTGCTTCCGAGCATCCACCTCCCGGCATGTGTACTGCCAGTCCAGCTTCTGCAAATGCCTTACCTCCGCGCTCACCTGCACATATGCCCAACCTCCTCAGCAGACGCTTCACCGATGACACTACGGCGTTGGACAAAGGTGTCAGTTTACTCCTACCCTTGCCACACAATACCGGGTGAAAACATCACAGCAGCGAGACTCTGGCAGAGCGACCCGTTACACGGCACGCGGGCGAGTGTCACACAGTAAAGCTAGCGCGCCCTTCCCGCAGCTTGGACGGACCATTTGCTTGCTGAGCGCGTTGTGCTGACACTCGAACGTCTTAATAGCTTCACGGTCCTTCGCCATCTCGCGCTGGCGCTGGCGCTGCCACTTTCGGATGGCAACTTGCCGGGCCACGTCTTGCTCCACGTCGATGCTCTTGTCCTCAATCTTGAGCAGCGACTCCTTCTGCTCTCGGTGCCGCAGCGCGCTCGACCGCTGCTTCTGCCGCTGCACTTCCTGAGGGTGCACAAGGGGCTCCCGCCTCGAAACAACACAAGATCTGGTGGACTGGTTGAAGATTCACACCATAAAGGAAACCCAGAGAATTTCATCTAAGGAGGTGCAAGTTCCACGTGTCAGGGATAGGATTTGAGATGTCAGTCCCCCCCCTCCGTCACAGACCCCCCACCAACACACATGCCAGAACCAGCGTGCGAGCATCACCATGCCATAGCCCTTCTAGTCTGTAGCATAGGCGAACAATCGGGGCCCGAAAAGTCCACAACCTCTCTGGTTCCTTGGTCCCGAGTCCCCGGTCTCGATAGAGTGCCCGCCGAGACAAAAGCGTCCCCCAGCAACCAGCCCATCTGACGGTACACGACGAAAGCAGCGTGCATATTCTTCTCAGAGTGGGCGCAGCCCTCGAAGAAGCAAAATCTCGGCGAAGGGGTGACTCATCCAACAGCACTCGCAGGGAGGTGCAGGCGGGGAGGGGGCGGACCTCGCCTGAGCGCGGCCTCGTCTCCTCACGCATCTGCGTAGCCTGCACGATGTTTTCTCGTCGGTATTCCTCGCGCAAGTCGCGAGCCATCTGCCTCAGCTCGTCACTCGTGGTGAGGTCTGCACAGAGCATGCTGCTGGTGTTGGCACTGCGCACCACACGCGCGGACATCCCGAGCCGACTCTCGATGGTGGCCCTCAGCCCCAGCGCCTCCTGCAGCTCCTGCTCCTCCTTATGCTTCATCAGCTGCTGTGATTCTAAACGTATCAGCTCTGCCTGCCGCTGGACCTCCTCTTTTGTGAGTGCCTTCTCCTGCACCGCCACGGCCACCACCATTCAGCGTCCTCTGGGTCTCCCCCCGCACCTCACCAGCATGTTCGCCCGCACCACCGAGAATTGGTGCGCTCCCCTAGAAAGCTGCCTGCACTCGACCACTACCCCACCTTTCGCGAGACGCACATCGGTCCAAGTGCCACGTGGACGTTTCAGCACCTTCAGCACTCCAAGCGCTCAATGCCATGTCCGCGCCCGTGGTGCTCAGAGCGCTCCTGGCTACTTCCACACTTTCGGCGGGGTGTGTGCTCTCAGTGGCTTTCAGCTTCTGCCTCCTGCTACGTGCCGAGAGCACTTTGCGGCCGGCGGAGAGGCGCACCTGAAGCATGTGCCCGCCCGAGAGGGGCGACACGGAGCGGCGGCCGTAGTGCGGCAGACTGTGGCCATCGGCGCTCTCCTGGGTACTGAGCATTACCGCCTCCGGCTCCTCCTCGGGCTCCTCATAACCGAATCGCGGCTCCGGCGACGCGCCGCCCTTTGCCGCCGGTTCTCGTGGTGACCTAGGAAATGGAAGGGTCATGTCATGCTCTTGTCTCGCTGGCACACAACCCCTTCCGACCCTCTCAAACAGGGCGGGGAGTCCCTTTGCCCTAACAGCTGAGATATGGCGAGGGGAGTCCCTTTGCCCTAACAGCTGAGATATGGCGAGGGGAGTCCCTTTGCCCTAACAGCTGAGATATGGCGAGGGGAGTCCCTTCGCCCTAACAGCTTAGATATGGCGAGGGGAGTCCCTTCGCCCTAACAGCTGAGATATGGCGAGGGGAGTCCCTTCGCCCTAACAGCTGAGATATGGCGAGGGGAGTCCCTTTGCCCTAACAGCTGAGATATGGCGAGGGGAGTCCCTTCGCCCTAACAGCTGAGATCTGCGGGGAGCCGCGCATCCCTCAGTCCCGTAGACATCCCCGGGCAACTGGAGCTCCCCTCAACCCGCGGCTCGTCACATATCCCCTTCCAGGAAACGTACAAGGGGTCTCGCCTCAGAAATACCTCAGATATAGACTGGGATTGCTCACCCTGAGCAAAGCCCCCCCCCTGTGCCACCTCAAGTGGGCCCCGGCCAGGCCACACCCGTTCCACGTGCGAGCCCCAGCCACAAGGGCGAAGCACATGCTGCATCCCAACAAATCGGGCCAACATGAAGCTCCGCCCATCTCAATCGGGAACCATGTCAAGTGGAACACCCCTCGTGTTGAGTCCTCCTCAAGTCGGAACCTTGATTAGGGAGCCCCTTCACCGGTATGCCCTTCAACGATGGACACCCTCAGTCGGAACACCTCTCGATTACGGCACCATCCAAAACCTCGGCCCGATCAGGCCCCCCCATCAGGCCCCACATCAAGCACAGGTTGCAGCACCATCAGCCAGGGCACCTCTCACGCCGTGTCTTCCAACTAGGGCCCCGCTTAAGCTACAGCGCTCTAAACGCTGCTCAGCAGGCGAGGCCTCAACGGGCCTAGAAGTGAAAAGAAGGTAGCACAATATCGAAGTTACCCGCATCTGCGGGAGCAAACAGTGATAGGGAGGTGAGATGCACCTGGGGTGATTTTCGCGATAACTTGTTCGCTGACCGTTTTCCTTGTTTCCCAGGAAACAACGCCCGTCTTTTTGGTGGGGGACTGATCGGGCTGGATGCCGATTTTGTGGCTCGGCTCCGCGGAGAACCTCTTGAAGGGCGAGGAGGGCGGCAGCCGCGCCAGCACCACCTGCGACCACTCGAGGTGTGTCAACCCCGCAGACTCCACCAACAGGGCTCGGCTTGCCTTATAAAGTGAACGGGACAGTCCACTGCCACAGCAAGGAAAGCTGT
>LGRX02005295.1:18063-30777 GCA_001247695.2 Cymbomonas tetramitiformis
TGTATATATATATATCGATCACATGCATATATATATCCCGTCTTCTGTGAGGTTATCGACCACCACTTGTGGGCGTTCTATTTCATTGCTTTTGATCGTTGGAGCGCGCCGAGCCCTCCTCGAACATCAACGCCGACATTAAGCAGCAGCTTCGTCCTCACGGCAACAACCACATCCCGTCTTCGGCCACCGTTTGCGATCGCGCATCGCGGCCGCGACAATTTTTTCTCGTCGAAGCATCCGAGAAATGGGCAACAGCACCGCCCTACACTTTTTACGCATTTTACAATTTCGCCTTACTTCGTCCCAGCAATGGCGTCTAGCCGACGAAGCCCTCGACCACTGGGGGAGGCCCTCCGCTCCGCGCGTGTCGCAGCTGCATTGATGGTTCACCTGTTGGTTCCGCACATTCCGGCTCTAGGGCCCCTACTTCTCAGGGGGGTCCTCGTACGCCGAGTACCGATCCCGATCCGGTGGTGCGCATGTCTGCGCTCACGTCAGCAAGCCCACCTTCATTACGCTGGCTGCTACCTCCGCTGATTTTCATCGCGATGCCTCGGTCGGGGAGTCCACCCCGGTCTGTGCCTCGCAGCAGCACGAGTACAACGAGCGCCTCGATTACGCTTTTACTTACGGTGAGGAGCTCGTGAAGGTGCTCCGCTCCCATGGTTTTAAACCGCAGAGGGGCTACACGTTTGACGGTCCCGACGCCGAGACCGACTTCGCCATCCTTCTTGGGAACCTTCGTCACGTTCTCTCAGACTCTCACCGATTGTCGCGATTATGAACAAGGGGCGGCAATGTAGGGGCTGGCGGGGCGTGGTGGTATTGCTGGGCGCTAAAATGGCGTTGTATCTTTGTTGTTGTGGTTGAGTGTGGGGTGCTGTGAGGGATTTTGGGTTTGAGATGTGGGTGCGGCGTTGGAGGGCAAGTTTTTTAAAATATATCCTGGTGCACGAAGAGGTTCGGCACCCTGTTAGGTGACACCGTTCCAGCAGAACAAAACAACACTTTGCAATTGGGCATTCACTGCGGCTCGCGTGTCGTGCGCCCGGGTCGCGGCACGAGCGGCTCCTGCGGTGAATGCCCCCAACCTGCCACAAGGCCTAGTTAGCGCCCTTCGAGCAGCCGAGCACGAGTTCACGTCGAAACTTATGAAAGAAACTGCGGGCAAAGGCGTGCTTCGAGCACACGCATGGCAAAAAGGCATGGGTCAGGTGTCCAAACCCGAGCTGGCGCGTCGCCAACCATGAATTCCCACAACCTGTCATACAGGCCCGTCGGGGAATTCACCGCTGCCAACGCCCGCATGGGTCGAATTCACAAAGACAGACACAATACAAACTGAGGGAAGAACATGCGTTCGGCTGCAATGTTGTCAAAAAGTTGCTGTCAGGTGTCTGGACTCAAGCTGGCGCGCCGTCAGCCGTGAATTCCCACAACCTGTCACACAGGTTCGTTCGGGGAATTCAACGTTGCCACAGCCTGCGCAGGTCGAATTCACAAAGGTAAACACCATACAAACTGTGGGAAAAACATGGGTTCGGCTACAACCTCGTCAAACAGCAAAAGTCAGGTGTCACGGCTCGAGTTAGCGCGGCTACGGTTGTGCATTCCCAAACGCCGGTCACATACGCCGGTTTGAGCATATTCAGCAAGCAAGCCCTGCGGGGTTCGAATTCGCATAGCAAATGGTGCAAAATATGGCATAAAAAGGCCGGGCGCATCGTGCACACACGTGAACACTGCCGAGAGTGCCTGTAACGGTTCGCCGTCGCGGGTGTGAATTTACGATAAACGCAGCTTCGGGCTATCTCGCCGCTACGCGCTCAACGGGGAAAATGCCACTCTGTGAGAATTCACTATTGTGTTCTGAATTCGCGAACGTTTTCGGACAGCGGCGGATCTCCACCGCTGCGTCCTCAAAATCTGGCCGCAAACGAGGAGTCGAGTAAAATGCAAGAACTGTATTCACTCAGATGCATCTAGCCTAGAGACAACGATATATCGTATTGCTAACTCTAGGTATTGAATATCTTGTGATATATTGATTACTTGACTGCGATATCTGAGTGTGCTAGTGTTTCCACTGTAACCGGAGTTATAGGTATCTCAGTATACTTGCGCTTCGCGATGGGATATGAAATCGCGATGACGGCTCAGAATCGCCGAAAATGACGATTTCAACGATTCGGAGCGGCCGATTGAAATTATTTCCCCCGATGAGGCACTTTTTCACCGCTCTCGCAGTTTTCAATCAAGTTTTTCGTCGCGATAAAGCGAAAAGGGCTGGCATCAGCTCTTATCTGACTTGATGCATATGAACTATCGCTGCGTACTATTAAGCACACATGTGCTTCACATGTTATTCCCAATCACGGGGGTGCCAACAATCTTGAGATCAAGTCAGCCACTCTCAACGATCTGATATACCTGCATGCGTAGCGCTTTGCGCAAAGTTTAAACGTTCTAAGTGAAAGGGACTCCGGAGGGATTTTCGCTTGTATCTTTCTAATGGATTTGAGCGGGGACGGAATGTGAGTGCTCACACTCTTGCGCGCTTACGATATACCCCCGCACCATGATAGTACCCGCGGAATGTTCCCGCACACATAAATGTAGAGCAGCATCAACAGCCGGCAGCTTTCGGCAGAAAATAGTTCGACATTCGCAACTGACGAATACTTGTAATAGCAACCGCGGAGTGTTCCCGTAAACACCGATGCAAAATCGATTCAGTCGCGGAAATTGCTGCCGCAGAAAATGTGCAGAACCGAGAACTTCCAAAAGAACACTATTCACAAATATGGTCGGGGACCACGTGTGAAACAGTCGCACAATTACAAACAGCATCATGGAAACGGGAAAGCAGAGATCCGCCAGGAACGAACGTACCGTAAAGGCTGGGCTGGGAGCTTTGAGTCTCACGGGCAACCTGCACAACCCCCGACACGCCCACAAATCGACTTTCAGTTTACACATAAACAATGGAAAATAGTGAAAAGTGAAAATAGAGAAAAGTATAAAAGGTGGGGCAGCACGCAAATCGGGACTGCGTGCAGTGCAGGACTGTCGGGTGGACGACAGGCTGCCGTATGGGCAGCGCTACTGGTGGAAAATGAATGTATCGCAAGCAGGCGCGGAACGTATTTGGAACAGGTGCTCGGTCAAACACTCATACCGTCATACGCCACGATATTCCCTGGCATTCGGCATCACCGCCGATTCCACGAACCTGGGTACTTGGAACGGTAGGAAAAATTAACGACGCGCGTCCAGGAAATATTCGGATCCGACGCCCGTAACTATCAAAGATTAAATCGGACGATAACCTGATTTTTGATAGGAATCCAAAACATCATAAGCTCGAATTTTCGAACCAATGCCGGGCCCGAATGGACGATCGGGTATATGATAAAAGTTACGATTCTAATGAAGTACTGTGAATACGATTGATCAGCTGAGCAGCGTTTGTGCGCTCCTCGCAAAATCTGGAGTAGGAAAGCCGATGTCTGCAATAATACAACCGACACGATGCAGCAGATGAGGCATCTTTGAATCGAACGAGGCTAAAAATAGCAAATTAGCGGCGTTATAATAATATATATGCAGCATATAGGCATCTTTGAATCGAAAGGCTCAAAAAGAGCACATTAGTGGCGTTAATAATACAGATAATGGCACTGACACCTTCGATGAGTCGATTGGGAGCGCATGCATGCGAGCAGCGTTTATGATTACTAATACCACAGTCTTGTCGATCTATGGGTTCTCCACTAGGCTACTCTTGTCCCCAGAGCTTATGGACGAAACCATGCATTTAGAGTTTGTAACATTATGGGGTCCATAAGGGTCCATATATTTCTCCGAGCCTCTCCGATAAACGGTAACGCCGACCCTCGCGTGTCGCAGCTCGCAGGCCGCGCAGCGGCCGCGCTCAGAGAAGCTCTGGGGGCAAGAGTATCCACTCGACCATCTCCTTTGATCATGCATCATCCGGGCATTCGTTATTATTGCGGACTCCCCCCCTCCCTTCCACCCCTCTCGCCTCATCGGGCATCGCGCTCGCGCCACCCTCATCCTCATCACCTCCCCTCCCCCCGTTTATTAGTAATCAAATACTATTGTACAAATGGTCGCGATGCCATGCTGACGTGACGCGTTGTGGTGCCAGTATGCGTGAACATCGCTTACTTCAGGTGGTTCGACGTGCGATGGCGATTATTAATATTTCTATCGAAGAAGTAGTTGGGCTTTTGTCGCCATGGGCCAAACCCTAAATGACCCATGACGTCAAAAGCCCACCTGCTTATTCTATAGAAATATGGAAATTATCCCCATGGGCTATTATCCTGTAGATGTAGATGTAGCTAGCGACAAAATTTATATTTCTATAGAAGAAGCAGGTGGCTGGGGTTTTGTCGCCTTGGACCAGTTGCCTGTATGGCGACAAAAACCCAACCTGCTTCTTCTACATAAATACGGAATTTGTCGCCATGGGTCATTTGCCTGTATGGCAAAGTGGCAATGATGCTGTTGGCGACACAAATACCCGATTAGAGGATTTTTGTTACATCATGGCGACAAATTGTCTCTATTAGAGGATTTTTGTCGCGGCGACAAATTTCCCCCAATGGCGACAAAATAACGCCTGGCGACCCAAACACTCCTCGTGGCGACAAATTTCACACGTGTCCTCCTAGGAGGAATCCCCGCCGGGAATTCCCTTATTCCCAAACAGGAATAAATCCCCCTGTTTGTTCATTTCTCGTTCATTTAGCTTGTGCCACGTTGTCATTCTGCTTGGATTTGTTACGGCTAAGTGCTGTTGTTTTTACTTGTACTTCACGTCACCGGCGGGCTTGGGATGAGCTTGCAAATCTGAGATTAGCTTGCTGTGTTGAACACCACCATGTTGGGATGAGTTTGTGTATTCTATGATAGCCTTCTTATTGCCACTCCACAAAGGGGGTACTAGTTTGTATGACTAGTTCAGACTCTGCGACATTTTTCGTGGAACACTAGGCTGTGTAGTAGTTAGTGTCCCTCTCACAAGGGGGGATATACTGAGATATGGCCACTGTCATTATATGACAGGTCATATTCAGGCTATTCCGAACACTGGTATATGTGATAGTCGGTTTATCACATCTTGAGCTTCTCACCCGACACGTTCCGAGTTCGTAGGATATCCCTGCAGTAGCTCGTTAGTGATATTCTGGTAGACATTGTCCCTACAATTATGTTCTCCATTCAGCCCTCCCTGACAAGAGGACACATGTGAAATAAGCGGGGCTCCGCTGGCAAATGCACCATTACATCTCGGGCATGTCGCACAACTATGAGCACTAAGGTCGACCATCGCATACTCATCTGGCCGACGAGTTCGTCGAAGATGCGTAGCCATATCTGAGGCTGAATGCCTCGTCAAAGAAGAGCAGATGCTGGGGCATAATGCAAATCGATATAACCAACCGATGACCCAAGAATTCGAACTTCAAGAACTTATTTACCATTTTTGAAGAATCGCCTCCATGCCCCCCTAAACAGCACGCGATTACATCGAAACCACCGATTATGTAGTGTATACCCAAGAAAGGCGTATGATTGACAACCTCTGTGAGTTACATAGAC
This sequence comes from Cymbomonas tetramitiformis, assembly GCA_001247695.2. NCBI lineage: Eukaryota > Viridiplantae > Chlorophyta > Pyramimonadophyceae > Pyramimonadales > Pyramimonadaceae > Cymbomonas > Cymbomonas tetramitiformis. The sequence goes on from LGRX02005295.1 coordinate 23,698, forward strand.
AGATTGGGTAGGACTATGCCATGCAGGAAACTATCATTTTGTACCGTGACACGTTCTCACCAAGAAAACCCCTAACAGATCCCCAACAATTGTGTTAGGGGCAATAGATTAAAAAAAAAGTGATTTGCTACCTGCCTACTTTTCGTTCACTCGAATTCAAAGTGTTTTTCAAATGGAGGATTGACGATGCATTTTGATTATCGACGATTAATTGTTTAAAAGGTCAGTATGACCATGAAGCTCCTACTGTACGATACGCCTTTCGTGTGGTTTCGTCGCTAGGCATATTATTCTTCATCTACTATGTCATAGTACTGAATCCAAGGATCAAGCTTCTTCATGAGTATGCTGTGACCAAAACGCAAGGTACTCGGCTTGCACACCATTATTGCCATTTTGTCGGTGGAAATATGCACGCGCACGTACTTTGCGCAACATGTGGCGCATTGGTCAAATACCTTTCAGCAGCTAGTTCGATCCCAGGTCTTTTTCAGAGACCACAATCCCATCCGAGTCTGCATATACATATTGGCCTGCATCCACAATGGCACCACCCACCACACAGCACAGGAAATAAAGTGAGTCTTTTGGCCAGATACATATTCAGCAAAGCCCCAACACTCTTATACCATGCTTATTGCGATGGCAGAATACCCTAGATTTGTGGGCACCCGATGCTTCAATATACCCAAAACGCACTCGTTACGTGTTGTAAAAGATATCCATACACAGGCGAAGAAACAAAGGCTTTACGCTCCAAGCACAACCAACGACGCCAACCGAGCATCAAGCAAGAACAGGATTGAGAACATTGCGGGGCGCGTTTGACCTGGAATGAACGTGACTCCCGCAAAGGTCACTGGCACATCTTGAACTCCTGCAGACAAAACGCCCCCATCGCCTCAGTTCTCACGCCGCGCTTGCGTGCTCTCAGCAGAAGGTGGCATACAACACACACGTGCAAGGCGCTCCGCTTGTGAAGAACACGTGGCAGGTGGAGCTCACACGCTCAAACACTTCGGCCAACCTGCGTGATGTGTGAGCGAGAAACATCCCTTAGGGGCAGGCCTTGTATCCTAAAGCTGTCCGGTTGCAAGATTCGTATAAAGGTAGAAACGGAAATTGCAATACGACTTATTAAAGCGCCTCACTCGCCACAACAGCAAAATTGGCGAGCGGGCCTTGCGACCTGAGCTAGGTGAGCATAACCACAAAGGCCTGACTGTATGCGGATGACTCGAGAAAGAAAATGAACAGCGCAACAGTCATCCATCTACTATTCGCTGCATCCTGAGCTTAAGCGAGCAGAAAGCACGTGCTGACGTGATCCCAGGCGCACACCCTGAACGGCATGAGATCGGCCAGCAAAAGCCAGCCCACCATCATCCCAGTGGATGTGAGAAGCAAATCAAGAGCAGGGCGGGGCCGTGACAAGATACCACAAACTCATACATATTCTCAACCCAGATGCAAAGCAGCATGTAAAGATGATACGATGTGACCGATCATCGCCCAACAATAGTTGGTCCCAGGGTTACGGAGTAAGCGGACCCTCCTGGCATGCCCCCCAGTGGCTCACGGTCGATGGATGGGACCCGTTGGTCCATGGTTATGCCATGAATGCAGTCACACCACATAGCATGGACACCCCATGTCAAAAAATGAAAACATGCGGGCACCTAAGTGCTCCCCACAAAAATCAAGGGAAAACACAGAACGTGGACTTCACCACCCTCTGCCTCTCCTTGCAGCAAAGGCAGACGAATCCACCGAGCTCTCCAAGAGAGAGTGTCCGCCAGAATGGCACCGCAGGGACAACCGCCTCCCAAAACCCACTTCCATCCGACGGCCGTCCCGTTCACAGCGATGCGCCAGTACGTCACATCAGGGTCAAAGAACACGAGTCCCCCGGCACGTGTAATAACCGTGAGCACTGAACACGGAGAGGGCGCAAGCGTCAGACGAATCCAAGACACTCCCAAAGAGCGAGCCGCAGACGAGTCCCCTCAAAGAGGCAGTGCCCGCCAGGCACGCGCGCACACACACACACACAGCAAGCATATGATGCCGTGCTGATGCGGCGTTACACATGACACACGAATTCTCATGAAATAGTGGGCCGCCGGAGTGACTTTGCAGGGAGGTAGCCGAGGCGTCACGGGAGTGTACCTGGGTTGCCCTTGGCGCTTTTTAATGGATGCGTGTTTAGAGCCTACGAGCAAAGTGGCACACGTCATATGAGCTTCAAATATGGGGTACGCCCTTCGAGCGGTGAGGACAGCTTGGGGTGTGAGTTGGAACATGGACTCAATACGATGCACGAGTTACGAAGCTGTTCTACAAGCACACAAGAAGCTTTGAGGTCCCTTAGTACCACTCCAATCCTGAAAGGATATCATCACTGCAGTGTTGTCATCCTTTGTACGACATGCTTGTGGATGGACCAACACTGCACGCGGGGGGTGGAACAGAAGGCCGGGTGGAATGTCTGCGCGTGCGTGCGTGCAGCAACTTCGCCCACCTTCACTCCGACAGCCATCTTCGAAATTTCCTCGGAGTCGCGGATGCACGCGTTCAGAATAATACCCTGCGCTCTGACACCCTCCTTCAGATGCGGCACCTGCGAACGCCACAGAGCCTGGCGTACAACGTTTTGTCTCCATATACTATTTATTTTATTCTCGGAGTCATCAATATATAAACTCGTCAGCATCATTGATCTCCACGGTATATATCGCAGTGAACGAAATAAAAAGTGCAGACAACCGCAGGATTACAGTATAACAGTGAATCCGTATTTAGCGAGTTCAACGGCATGCTATTATTAGAAATATGAATGTGGGGTGCGGGAGTACTATTTTTTCAAAAGGTGCATCGACCTATTGGGAGGGTTTTCTATATATCCATACATACACGTGGGAAATGTACGACATCCCTAAGTAACATAGGCTTTGCCACGTGTATATCGAGTTATGTGAAAAACCCTCCCGATAGATCGATCGGTCTCCTAAAAAATAACTACTCTGGTATAAATTTTACAAGGTTATTATAAATAAATACGGTATTACGCTCGAGATTCTTCTGAGATGCCAATCGCGCGGCTCTGCTGTATTTATTGAAGCTAGTAGCTTTTCTGAGCGGTACAGATTAAAACTTTAAATTACCATGTGACATAGATCAGCATGTCATTCGCGATCGTCATAAATTAAATATGATGCAAAATGAAGACCTGCCGAGTATCTGTCATCTCGTATAAAAGAGGGTTCATTACACATGAATTACGCCGTATGGCGCGGCACTTTCGCTGCAATACTGAGATCACCTGCCATCCATTCTTCGCGGCGTGCTCGGCGAGGTTGTCGCCCAGAAGGGCGCAGCGCAGGCTCCCGCCGCCGTCCACAACCAGCACGTGGTCCTCACCCGGCGCCTGAGGCACGCAACCCGAACACTCACTCAACGTCTAGCTCGCGGGCATCTGTGTCCGCAGCAACGAGTCCCGAGCAGTCGCATCTGTCACCGCATACATGAGGTTGGAGACCGATGCGATTCGCAGGGCATGCTCTACGCGACCGACAGGCTTCTTGTGTACGTTTGGGGGTTTCAGTACTTCGTGCAAGCGCGGGAAGTGGAGTCGCGCTAGAGCGAAGAGGCTCCATTTGAGCGGATGTGCGGATAGCGAAAATCTCTAAGATCTCCCAGCAAGCGGAGAAGCTGGACGAACGGGAAACTCGTGCCAGCAGGAAAACTTAGGACTCTGTTCAAGCCGAAATGCTGGAAGCCCATCCAAGCAGGAGGGATAGGCCTCTGCGCAAGAGGGCGCTTCTGTGTCCGAGCAGGAGGGACAGTCCCTGCGCGAAGAGCTGTCATCAGTGTCCGAGGAGGACGGACAGTGCCTGCGCGAGAGGGTGCATCTGCGTGACCCGGCAAGCTCAGATGGTCGTAGTAACTGTTACGTTCATTCAGATTTCGTTGGGTTGCCTTCCTAGAAGAGTCACGTACTCTCTCTACCTGCCTCTATGCGCGGTAAGGTGCCCATACCTCCAAGGCTTTTCGCACAAGAGGGTTGTTTTCATAGCAGTGCACTGTGGCAATCTTCCCTGAGAAACGAGTCTTGCCACCGTAGTTTCTGCGAGCAAACACCGGCAGTGAACTGACCTCGAAGGCGGTGAGTAAGATTCCCGGAGCCATACGGCACAAGTCTCGGGCACTAAATGGGTTGTGCGAGGCTGGAGACTTCCAGTGCTGTGCGCTACCCAAGTTGCACCTCATAACTATTAATGCGTGATAGGTGTCAACGCCGAAGTGAAACAGTTTTGTGATCTTTTATCAGGATAAGGCACCTGAAAATTGAATCCGCAATTTTCAAATCGCTGTGTTGACCAACCTCTTGAGGGTGAAACACGTCGCAGAGATCCGCTGAGAGAATCACCCAACGCCACAACCTCCCTCTTGGCACATAATGCATATGGAAAGGCCGTTTTATGTAACAACACGCGCCGTCACAACTGTGTCACAGATCTCAGTTCCTGTTCACGTTCTCTCGGTGGTTTTATGACAGTTGTATCACTAAAATAGTCAAAAGTAAGAAAAACACATAGCTAACATACGCTACGGTACCAACCAACTCCCTTAAAAAACTCCTTTTCAAGGCAAACTGATACATAAAGCGAGCCGCAGACACAGCTCCATCGCTTTTGGGTGAACGCACGAATATGAACAGAAAAATGTTTGTAACTGAAATTCTCAGGGGCCGATCTATACGGACCAGTTCCGAGTCGCGCGAGGTCAGGCGGAGGATAGTAGGTGGTGGAAAATGCCACTGAGAACTCGGCGAGCCAAGGGCGGGATACGATGGAGGTTGCTCGTGGCAGAGCCGTGCTGCACGAGCTTGTCGGAACAGGCACACGCTTACTGAGACCCTGCGACGTCGCCAGCAGAGATATAGCTCGCCTCATCCTCGAAAGCTTCCGGACGTTTTTGAGAAAGGGAACCACTAAAACTAATCTTTGTTCCGCTTGCTAGAATCCTGATCTCTGTCCTAGAGGTACAGTTTTTGCGCTCCGAGTAGCGAAGACAATTTATTGTACATCATTTTCATTTATAGGGGCCATACGATCGGGGTGAGTGACGGGTAGGACAACCAAGGGAGTTCCCAAGCGAAGGGAAGCTTCGGTCAGAATTAGGGTTTTCAGGATATCCACCATTTCGATCTTGCGTTTCGTCGACGAGAGATCGGACACCACACGCGACGGTGTCGACAGACCAGAGACCACCGCACCACGACATCGACACCAGTCACCATCATCAGACGAGAGTTAGATTTATGCGATCGACGATGACTACACAACCATTTTGAAAATCTATTTCTAGTTTAGATCTAAACCAGAGGTGCGTAGCAAGCAAGCAATACTTTACTACCCACCTTTAAATAGTAGTGAGTGGTGAGCCTAACCAGAAAAGATGATCGGCACAAAAACTCGCGGGAAATTCAAACGGGACGGGATTTCCCCCCCCATCTTGCTCGTTGCTGAGTTGGCGACGGATTATCGAAAAGCAATCCAACAATGTAATGTCTATGTGGTATGTGCCAATCCGATTTCCTAAATGGAATCGATTGACTGTCATGTCAGCAGTCAGGTCATCATCATGGGGTGGCATGGCATTTGCAAATCATTTCTACACCGGCATGGCACGGCATTCGCGCCAATCGAATGAGAAACCTTAGATCTTGCCATCTCCTATCTTCAATCTTCAATATAACATCACAAGGAATCCTGAGACTGTCGTGTGTCACAGTATCGTGTGTCTGTATCAGTATGTGATTGTGTATCAGGCGAGACTCGCAGTCAGGACGCCTGATCCATACAGTAGCGCGGAATACAGGTTGCCGTTATGGCTTCAGGCTTGCGTGGGTATTCATTGGCATTTGTAAGATATTTCAATATCCTATATCCGAAGCTAAAACCCACTTTTATCAACGGCACCTAATGATCCTCTGCGGAATCGAAAGCAAACATACACAACCTGAGATATAATAAGTTGCCACTGGCCCGCCTTTCAAACACGGAGATTTGTTCTCTCCAACAATTTTCGCACCTGCAAATCATTCGCCAAGCTTTCTTACGTTTGCCTGTTCCGAGTAGGCTGCCGGCCTCTCTAAGATCTCTTGGGCAGTTGTTTTTGTGGGCATGGCCTATCGCACCGGAGGATAACAGTGTGACAGGATCCGCGCTGCGCTTCGGTGGCCTCCGCAACTGAAATTATCAATCTTCAGTTCGAATATATGTCGCAATCTTCCGCTAAGTTCGCGCCATGCTCAGGCGCCAACCCTGGTAGCCGTGTTCCGTCAAGCAGACACAGTACTACATTCCGCGCACCATTCCGTCTGAAAACTTATCAGAGCCTTATTTTGCAACCATGCGGGTTACCTTCACACTGTAAGCTCATGTTTTCCCGCTGTTCTCACCCATGTCTGCTTCTTCACATGACCTTTCCCACCCACTACACGTCAGTCTGTTCTTGTGAAACTTTTCCCGATTTCTGGGTTTTCATACCTTTTTATTTTAATTCCGGAGCTCCGTTATGAAGCCTCGCAATGTCGCCTGATCTGCGACAATCTTGCAGAGTACAGCGAGTTCTAGTGCAGTGAGCGGATATTCCTGGAACAACTCTGCAGGCTGGAAGCCAAGGAAGACTCCGCGCCCTAATACTTCCGCCCGAGCTAGGCGGTTAGAAGTCGCCAACAAGGTACGTGCGCGAGGTTCAAATTGCTGCCCCGTTATTTGGTACCCGAGAACGGCCACTAGGGCTTACCACAGCATTCTGGAGTGCTTCAACTGCGATAGGCGACCCAGTTATTCTGCGCTTAGTTCACTGTAGGCGCTGCGTTGTCGAAGTAGCACATCGAGAATTCTAATGGAAGATATTTTTGCGTTTTTAAAGTGGCGTCTCAAAGTCAGCTGCCCTTCTAGTCCGCTCGGTATATGGTATAAGCGAGGGGTTACTGGGGAGCAGGGCTGCCAGGGGAGTGCGTGGTGGCGCTAGTTGATGCAGGGGAGCCAGGACGGCCGGAGACGCCAA
>LGRX02005297.1:0-11323 GCA_001247695.2 Cymbomonas tetramitiformis
TATAGCGTGGACATAGGGTGATCATAGGGATGTTATAGGGTGGGCATAGGGTGAGCACGTGTGGGAGGGATACACTTACGATGAAACGTAGTCACAACCGGCAGATCGTCGTTCTCCGCGGGTGTAGTTATCTTCCATGATACCAAGAGCTCGGCCATCTCTGGTATCAAATATAGCATCGGCAGGAGTTCGTCCAAGCGCCAAAACCTAAATACCTTGTACGGCTTTCCCGGAATAAGCCGTCCGTTACGTCGAGAGCTGGGGTGACACCGAAGTTTGTGGCAATGGAGGCACTGGGTAAGGTCGTCATGCCGGCCCGGAGTGAAGATCATGCATTCATTCCTGCAAACGTCGGCGGTATGGTACGGCAGGGCAAAATCCTTCCACATAGACAAAGCTTGTTTGAAGGAGGTCGGGAAACCATTTCGTCTCTGATTGCCGATGATGTCAACGTTGCCAATCACCGTTTGCCGCATGCGATTGAAGATTTGATCAAACATGGATTGGGTAGCATTGTGCTCGGATTTCGTTTCCAGCAGATCAATGACAAGACGATGCATTGTTGAAACCTTCTCGGCATAGACGTGATCAACGACCTGTGAAATCACGAGAGGCATCCCCAACTTTACAGGAACTGCAAAATAAAAAAAAGGCATTTCCCTCCGCATGTCCACCCTATGCCCGTCCTATGCCCACCCTATGCCGACCCTATGGAAACATCCAATGCTTTCCATAGGCATGCCTACCCAGTGAACCACCTATACCCGCCCTTGGGAATGCTCAGGCCCACCCTATGGAAACATTCCATGTTTTCCCAACCTATGCCCGCCCAATGCTCGCCCTATGCCCACCCACTGGAAACGTCCAATGCTTTCCATAGGCATACTTACCCAGCGCCCTACCTATACCCGCCTCTGGGAATGCCTGTTCCCACCCTATGGAAACGTTCAACGATTTCCCAACCTATGCCCACCTGTTGGCATACGTACGCCCACCCTTGGGAAATACAGAAAGAGGGGTACCTCTTGGTTATCCATATCCTCATCGTTGGCAGCAGGACTTAGGAGACGGGCACAATGTTCTTCCAGCTTTCTCAAATGATCCTGGAGAATTTCGTCCGCTTCTGCATTGGCATCTTCCATGTCATCATCACCTCCAAGGGAACCACCATCACCACCATTACGGTCACCCCCGTCATCACTTGAAGTATCGTCTTCACTACTACTTTCCCCCATGTATACCGCTCCTTGCCATCTCTTGTATAGCTTCGTATGTCGTTGTATCGTTCGAAGAGGTTTTTCAACTTGTAGTCGGCACACGGTGCAAGGACATGGTGGCATGTCGACCCCGTGGTTGTTTAATACTGGCCCACAACACACCATCCATACCAGCACGCATGACTACTTGGAACCGTTGCTTCCTTTTTAACTTTTCATTTGCTAGGCATAGGGTGATCATGAGGTGGTCATAGGGTGGGCGTAGGGTGGGCATAGGCATGGAAACAATACGATGTGTTCCATAGGGCGGTCCGCCCAATGACATCCCTATGGAAGGTGTTCAATACCTTCCATACCATGAACGTAGGGTGGACATAGGGTGGACATACGTTAGGAATGCTGTATTCTGGTTCCATAGGGATGCCCACCCTATACAACCTATGGGAAAATAACTTGAACTTTCCATAGGGATATTGGGTTGATATTCTATGAACGGTCGAGGTGTTAACCCTATAATAGTGGCGTCCGTAGGGCTGGAAATAATTACACAGGGATGGAAAACCCCTATGTAAAACCTATGGGAACGCATTTCCATTGGCTCTCCATAGGGCAAAAACCTTTCCATAGGGCACTTTTAAATCCCCTATCTGAAAATCGTATGGAATGGCTCTGGAAAATTTGCCACAGGCCCCAATGGAAATCGTTTCCACCGGGTGATCATAGGTTGGCTCACCCCATTTTCGGGATTCCATAGGTTATTTATAGGGATGGAATCAAAAAAATGAAAAATAGGGCAGGGTAAAACAGGCCCTTTTTGGACCCTACAACAGCAACACGCCGCACTTGGAAAATGCCTATGGAAAATGCAAAATTACACTGTTAAGGAATGCCACAAAGATCATCCCTATGATTGTGGCGTCCATACCTGTGGAATGGCCTGGAATCAGGTTAAAAAACATCACCAATGTACCCTATGGAAAATCCGGAGCCTGTGGAAAAAGTGGTGTGCCCTATGGGAAATCCAGAGCCTATCCCTATGGAAACCCCTATGGAAGACCCCCTACCGCCGCCAAAAACCCCCCAAATAAAATGAGCTTGTTCGATCACCCCCAAGAAAACAAACCATTTGTTCACTGACGAGGGGGGCAAAAAAACAAAATTGCGGCCTGTATGCGCTGTTTTGGCTAGTCGAGATTTTATTTCTGGAACTTCAAAAAAAATCGGGATCTCATAGGTTCGATTGAGACTGAGAACGACGGCCACCTCTAGACCATTACGAAGGGTTGATTACATTTAATCCCAGTTTAAATTTTATAAGTCGATTATCTCCGATGCAATGTCACTGAGAGTCTGAGACATCGCATCGTCATCATCGTCGTCATCGTCGATCGTGCTCGCATGACGAGTCGATCCGATGTGACTTCTGAACGGCAAAGTTTTTGAGCACTTCGATTTTTCTGAACGGTCAAGTTCAAACTCACGTTATTGCACTCTTCACAGTTCGCCGTCAGCAATGTTGCAGCAGCCTCGCCAGTGAGTTGCGTGCTGTGATATTTTTAATTCTCACAGGTTGCAATATGGCACTGGTTTGCAGTGCATGTTTTGGTTATGCGTGTGTATTATTTTGTGTGTGCTTCGCGCGCTCATACTTGGCATGCGTGAAACTTTGACTAGGAGTGAACGGGAAATTCCCGCGAGTCCTTTGCACTCGAAATAGTTGGTTCAAATCCAACTCACTCCACATCCCCCTTTTACTTTCCTTTGCTTCTTTCGTTGACGACTGCTATTTTCTTTCTTCTTTACTAAACGTTAGTTGGTTGGTTTCGTTTTTCAGATCCGCTGAAAACGTTCGCGTGGCGAAGTCATATTAGGTTTTCATCTCGCGTTCATATTCGCATTTATTTGAGGTTGCTCGGTTGTTAATTATGTTTTCAATAAAGGTTTATTTTGTGCGTTTCCGCTTTTTACTAAGTGTTGGCTCTTTACTTTCCTTTTCAGATTGGCTGTTTTCGAGGAGGGCGAAATGGAGGAAATCGACCGCCTCGAGTACAACGTCAACTTCAAGCATCCCTTCAAACATTCTAGGTTGATAAGTCCTTTATGTTTTCAATAGAATATTCTTTTGTGCGTTTCCGCTTTTTTACTAAGTGTTGGCTCTTTACTTTCCATTTTAGATCGGTTGTTTTGGAGCGAAGCGAGATGGAGAAAATCGACGGCCTCGAGTACAACGTCAACGTTTAGGTTGGCATCTTGTAAATAGAAAGAGCACGAGAAGAACATTATTTTGCGTATTGTAAATAGAAAGTGCACGAGTAGAACATAATTTTGTGTATTCGTTGGTATGATAAAATTTGATAGTCCCATTCGTATTCCTTTCTGCCTAGCTAGATACATGTTAATCGTAGTAAAGATGCTCGAGTATTTTGTTTATCTCGCATAGTGGAAACATAGTGAACACACTGCATGTTGCTAATGTGCAATATGTATGCTACACAGTCAGTGCTACACGTACAGTATCCCTATACTGCCCCACTACTGTGCCTATGGAAAGTAAATATTAATTAAGTTCCATACGTATAGCATCCCGATATTATCCCTATATCGTGCCTATGGAAACCATATATATCTACCGGTTCCATACCTATACTATGCCTATAGTAAATAGTTTCCATACGGATAACATACGTAGGGAAAGATGTTTTCCATACCTATAATATACGGTTTTCATACGCATGGTATCCCTGGGGAAAAAGCTTTCCGTAGGTATAGTACACCTGCGGAAAATGCTCTCCATAAGTATAATAACCGTATGGAATATGAATTCCATAGGGCGGGTCACCCTACGGAAAGCGTTTCCATAGGTATACTCCTGATGCTGTTAACGGAATCATACGTATAATATCCGTATGGAATACCTTTCCATAAGTATACAGCACGTATGGAATTGTGTTTCCATAGGTATAGCCATCCTATGGAATAATCTTTCCCAAAGGTGAGCCACCCAGTGGAAAACCTTTCCATAAGTATGTCGGCCGTATGGAAACCTATTTCCCAAGGGACGCTAAGTGTATGGGCCCGTCTTCCGTAGGCATAATGTCCGTATGGAAAGATCTTTCCCAGGGGATACCATACCTGTGGAAAATGTTCCATAGGTATATCGACCGTATGGAAGATTGCTTCCCAAGGGATACCATGCCTATGGAATTCGCTTCCATAGGTACACCGTCCGTATGGAAACAGGTTTCCCAAGGGGTACCATGCCTGGGGAAAAGATTTCCATAGGTATGACCTATTAGGTTCCATAGGGCCAGCATAGGGTGATCATAGGGATGGAACATATCCGTGTGTTTTTCCACAGGGTTTTCCATACGGCTTTCCATAGGAATGCTATAGGGATGACATAGGTACGGAAAACGCTTGATATTCCAGGACTTTCCATTGGGTTTCCATAGGGTTTTCCATACGATATTTTCCATACGATTCCTTCCATCCCTATGGAAAACGTTCCATAGGTATGGACGCCACAATCATCCCTATGGAATGCCTTGGAAAACCCTATGGAAAGCACAATCACCCTATGGAATGCCCTGGAAAATAATGAAAACCTTCCCAAGGGTGAGTATAGGGATGGAAACTCAAAATTTTTGTTTTCGAGATAACCTCCAGTATCCATTTTCCCTTTTCCATAGGGCTTTTCCATAGGGTTTTCACCCGTTTCCATGCCTATGGAAAGCTTTCCCAAGGGTTGCAGATCTGTAGGGCAGTCCGAGAATTAATACAACATCTGATGGTAAACGATTTCCGAAGTCTGTGATAACTATTGCGAACGGTAATCACAAAAGCAAACACCCGACGGCGAAGCCTTACGATATATTGGAATGGATTGTTAAAACTTATTCCAATGAGAATGATAAAGTGTTAGACCCATTCATGGGTATCGGTACGGTGGGTAAAGTGTGCCATAATGATAATCGCAGATTTATTGGTGTTGAAAGAAGTAATGAATATTATGTTGAAGCTGAGCAGATGTTGCTATAATGATATGTTAAGTGTTTGTTATCACTGCTGTATTATGACTGTATGCTTGTGGTTATCACTTGCTTATATAACAAGCATTATATCACTGTATGCTTGTTGTTATCACAGCTGTATTGGTATTGCTGATAATATGCTCGGGTGCTCGGTTCGGGTGTTCACTACAAGTATGCTCGGGTGCTCGGTTCGGATGTTCACTACAAGTATGCTCGGGTGCTCATATGTTCACTGCAGGGCTAACAAACAGTTTCACTGACAGATATAAAACATAGTTAAAAGCGAAAAACGTTGATACAAAAAGTATAGCCTCTTGGGCTCATCCCATATAGGGGTCACTGTACGGATTGAGACTTGCTGCTCACGGATGGAACTCAGCAGCAAGATCGTCAGCACCAAATAAGAAGTCATAGAAGTAATACATAAAAACACCGACCCCTGCTGCCACTTGAACTCCGAAAGCCTTAAATACAACGGATTGGTTCTCCGTTATGGTTGTCATAACGTGGTTCAGTGCCTTGCACAGTTCCGAGTTCGCCCCGGTGGTGTAATTCTTCAAGTTTCGGTCCCCACAGCTGAACGCATCATAGACTTCACCGGTGGCAAACCAGAAACCGTACATAAGGACGGTTACCACAACGGTGAATGCGAAAGCCTTAACAAGGTTAGGCTGCTTACGAATCCACCGCTTCAAGACGGCCAAGAAGTTCTCCTTCGCGGGCGGGGACTGTGAGAACGCAAGAGCACGCTCGTAGGCGTTCTCGCCGCGGAAAGCATACGCATTCTTCAACCGGGACTTCTCCTTGTAACCGGCCTGGTCAGCTTCAGCCCAGTGGTCGGAGTCCCAAACCCCGCCACCGGTGCCACGGATGCCATAGAAGTGAAGCTGTTTAGGGGCCACTGCACACCCACGAGTTGTTAGAGAAACATTGAAGCATAACATAGAGGGCGACATGCGGGCAAGATGCGGGCAAGATGCGGGCAACATGCGGGCGACATGCGGGCGACATACTTGTAAAAGTAAAAAGGTAAAGAAAAGTGGAAAGCCTGCACAAAGCACAATAAAACACGTCAGTGCTTACCGCTTAAAAGCCAAGTTCTTGTTTGGGATCTTCTCCCACATACTCGCTTGGAGAACCAGAACGCGATGAGTCGTCAGAGCCAATGGATATTGCTGCTAACTCCTTTTCGGTATCGGCAGTAACGCCGTCAAAACTGGGGTCACGCTCTTCATAATATGCTACCTTATCGCTAAGGTCTTTCAACTCGCGATCACGCTCAGTTAGTTTAGTTCGCAAATTCGGAACAACGATGCGAAACTCAACCAGCTCATTGTTCAGAAGTGTGAGCTCGCTCGCATGCTTTTCAGTCAGAGTTTTCAGCTCAGCCGCATGAAGCACTTCTTTGGCTGTCAAACTCTCCTTTGAGGAAGTCAAAACTTGCTCAAGTGCTGCGACCTTTTCTTCAGCTGATATCTTCGCATCGACTGCGGTGTCCAGCTCGACTTCGAGCCGAGCAATCCGCTTGTTCAAAGGCACGCTGAGGTCAAACGTTTCAGGTTCAGGGGTGTCAAACTCAGCCTTTCCCTTGCCTTTGAAAGACAAGAGTTCCAGCGGTGAGTGACGAGGAGGATTCGGCTCCTTAAACTCAGGTAAGTCTTCAGTATCGCTCGCATCAGACATAGAAAAAGAGACTGTGTTCAAGACGTTCAAACGCTTGTTTTCAACAGTCAAATAGTCAGTCAGCGACTTCTCCGCACTGGCGGTCAAGTTTTTCGCCTCAGTTATGCTCGCAGCGATATTCGCATCTCCAGTTTTATTGGAGACACAAGCGGACTCCAAATTCGCAGCAGTCTCTTTCATCAAAGACGCTTTTACTAGCACCGATATTTTTCCTACTCTAACGGTGTAGATTCGCGGGTCATTCGCTCCTACAAGGTCTTGAAATAACGGCTTGGCACGCTTCGGATTCAAAAACGGTATGCAGAGTAGGAAATGAGGCTCCGAACAAAACGGGTTCTGTGTGCTGGCCGTCCGTTTGCAACGGATCAAGTTGCCACGGCGGTCTTTTAACCAAGCACAACACTGAGCTGGTGCGGCGACACCGGTACGAATTGGCTCCGGCGGGGTAAAGTTCTTTGTGTAGGGCCATTCAGAGCCAACTGTGGGACATTGAACATAGTAATCATCGCGGAGAATGCACATTTTAAAGTACCTTGAAGCGTTAGAGCAGTCGTCAACTGTTTATAAGTGGGGCGCGAAATACGACTGGAACAGTGCTGGAAAACTTTTAAAACTTCAAGTTTAATTCTGGTAGTCTGACGTGTACAATTAATTATACACATGTACTACCAGAACACTACCCTTATTACCTTCCGCGGCCCTATCGCGGTGCTTCCACGCTCCAGCGGGGCTTTCCCGGACCACTTACGGACCTCTTCCGGACCTCTCCCGGTCCACGTAAAGCACTAACAGCCAGTGATACTGTAGCACACTTTGAACCGGAAGAGGTCCGGAAGAGGACCACGTGTCAAGGACTACCGGTAGTATAAAAAATAGAAGACGTGGAAAAAATAGAATTAATTCAGCATCAGTTTGGGCGATTTCCGACCCCATTTAGGGGGTCAGTTCAGGCGATTTTCGCACGGTTTTTTACACTATTTAAGGGAGGGGTCAGTTTAGGCGATATACGACTTTCGGCGATTTTTTCGCGGGGGTATCATGATACACCCTAAACCCTGAAACCCTAACTATCATGAAAAAGGTGGCATTTTAGGTCATATTCCCATTATCTTATATATATCCATAATATGACCTAATGTGCCACCTTTTGAGCGAACTAATTAAAGAACGCACGCGGGTACAATATCATGAAAAAGGTGGCATTTTAGGTCATATTCCCATTATCTTATATATATCCATAATATGACCTAATGTGCCACCTTTTGAGCGAACTACTTAAAGAACGCACAAAGTACTTAAAGAACGCAATTGACTTAAAGATTAAAATCTAAGTATATACCAATAGAATGGCCTTGACCGATGCTCAAAAACGTGCCAAAAAGAAGTATAGGGAGACTCGTGTTGAACAAACGCGAGCTTTGAATAGAAAACATCAAAAGACTTGGTATGATTCCCACAAAGATGAGCACAATATCAAAATGAAAGAATACATGAGGAAAAAAAGGTCTCAAAAATCTGAAAATGAACCATTATAAACAAGCTTAAAGATTAAAATATATGGTATATATAAGTATACATGTCTCAAAATATCACCAACAAAAGCATCCAAACTTATTTTTGCCAAAACATTAAATCACTTAAAGATAAGAGTGTTTATAAGAGTATAATGGATTATCAAGACATCGACACTTCAAAGTTTTTTCTAAGGTCATTTCTTAAAATGCAATGGGTAAACAATATGACCGATGGTGGTGCTCAAGCTTATGTAATTTCAACTTTGAAAGAAGATGGAATTCTCATTAAGTCGCTTACCAAAAAGATGGGACAAATGTGGTCCAAAATTCACAAAAACAATATGGCAAAAATATTGACCAAACAATATGGTATCTACGAAGTAATCCAACCCGGTGTCAAACGAAAAATCTTTTTTGATATTGATGGAAAATCTGAAATCGATTTAGAAACACTCAAAGAAATAATATTGACCAAATTTCCAAATGCCAACTTTCAAATTAGTGGGAATACATCGCCAAAAAATGGCCAACCATATTGGTCTTATCACATTACTCTTTCTAATTATTACTTTAAGAATCTTAATGCTATGGCTCCCTTAAAAACATGGGTAAAAAAGTATAAAAATGACTTTGGTATGGATGATATATATACCACAAATCGTCCCTTCAAATGTGTTAATCAAAGCAAGCCCGAAGAATATCGAACTCAAGATATCATTGAAGGAAGTCAATCGGTCACCAAGCATTGTGTATTGATGGATTTCGATGAAGACTCAATTGATGCCGCTACTTTAGATTGGGAATTTGAGGATGTAGAACTTGATGAAAAGACTCATCAAAAAATTGACTTAAGTTCCATCACACCATGTGACTATGTGCCCCCATCCAATTTTAATTGGAATACGACAAGTTACAAACAAATATTAGGCATGATACCCAACAAACCAAGAGGTGACCCTAGTAGCTTTCAACACAATGTAACTTGGCTGATTATGTTATGGTCATACCATAGCAACATTAATTTGAAGGACTTTTTAAAGTGGGCCGCTCAAAAAGACGACAATAAAGAAAGGCTTAAAAAGTATGAGGTATTTTGGCAAAGGGCGAAAGACAAATTTTCTCCGGGCGACAACTTTATCAAGAACCTCTTGCTCAGATTTTATCCCAACCTACGATTTGATACGATTTGTGAGCAAAGTTCAAAGTTTCTTAAGGGGTGCGACGTACCAATCGACATTTTTATGAGTGATAGATGGGTGAAGCCGATTGAAATTCATAATGCATTTGGACATGCATCCATGGTGTTCTTGACGGCATTCATGAGCGGGAACAAGACCGGTTCTACTATTGATTATCTTCACAAGTATGAAAAGGGTAGTAGCATTATATGGTTCAGCCCAAGGATATCTTATGCACAAAATGTAGCGACAAGATTGCAATCGTTGCGGTTCAAAAATTACAAAAGCTTTTATACATAACCATAATATGACCTAATCTGCCACCTTTTCAAATTCAGAAAATCTAAAATATATTTCACAAATTTCTGATACAAAACAGCGTGTGAACGCGGTGAAAAATCAGATGAATCAAAAAGGTGGCAGATTAGGTCATATTCCCATTATCTTATACATAACCATAATATGACCTAATCTGCCACCTTTTCAAATTCAGAAAATCTAAAATATATTCTGATACAAAACAGCGTGTGAACGCGGTGAAAAATCAGATGAATAAAAAAGGTGGCACTTTAGGTCATATTCCCATTATCTTATACATAACCATAATATGACCTAATCTGCCACCTTTTTCATTTTCGTCACATTTTCGGGCAAAGACGCAAAAGATTTTATTTATAAGGGGACATCTGCATGACACCTGCAAGACCAATGCAAATCCACAGTAAGGACCAACGCAGAATAACAGTAGGTGACCAGTGGTGCGTGCCGGAGATGACCAGGTGTGCTCACTACATAAGAGGCGTCCGCAAATACTGGGAAATACCGGGAAATATCAAGAGGAGTACAGAGGATACCGGTGAATATAGAGGTGATGCCCCCGGGACACGCCTCTTATGTAGTGGCCTCGGGGGAGGGCGCGGCGGCGACACGCCTAGAGAGCAAGTCTCCTCGGCGGCGTGTGGCTCCGCAACCCCATCGCAGGATGCGGACGCCCACAGCGCTGGCCCCCGCGGCCTCGGCGACCCCCCCGTGGGTGTGCGCCGCGCTCTGCGCCCGTCGGTGGGGCGGGTGTGTGCGGCGCGGTGCCCCTGGGTCATCGGTACCTCCCCCACAAGTGGGCTCGGAACACCCGGGCGCCGTGCGCGCGCTGCTCGCTGCACCCTCCAACACGCCCTGTGTCGCTCGGCGTGTGTGGGTGCAGCGGCGCATCACCCCACCCCCAGTGGCAGCTCTCTGCGTACGAGCAGCTGTCTCTCTCGCCCGCGGTGGCGTCCCACGCGCGGCGGCGCGCTCTCACTCCCCCCCTCAATGAAAAATCACGGCGTGCTCCAGCGCGTGATGTGGGGCGGCCTCGGGGGAGGGCGCGGCGGCGACACGCCTAGAGAGCAAGTCTCCTCGGCGGCGTGTGGCTCCGCAACCCCATCGCAGGGTGCGGACGCCCACAGCGCTGGCCCCTGCGGCCTCGGCGACACCCCCGTGGGTGTGCGCCGCGCTCTGCGCCCGTCGGTGGGGCGGGTGTGTGCGGCGCGGTGCCCCTGGGTCATCGGTACCTCCCCCACACGCTGCTCGCTGCTCGCTGCACCCTCCAACACGCCCTGTGTCGCTCGGCGTGTGTGGGTGCAGCGGCGCATCACCTTCCCAGTGGCAGCTCTCTGCGTACGAGCAGCTGCCTCTCCCGCCCGCGGTGGCGTCCCACGCGC
>LGRX02005298.1:0-15430 GCA_001247695.2 Cymbomonas tetramitiformis
CCGCAGGATTGCTGTTGCAGATGCCCTCTGCTCCTTTCACGCCCGCAGGATTGCTGTTGCAGATGCCCTCTGCTCCTTTCACGCCCGCAGGATTGCTGTTGCAGATGCCTCGGCGCTCGCTGCAATGATCGGACTGCAGGGACGCGAAGCAGTCCCAAGGCACTTGCCAGGCTTTGGGCCCGAGCACGCGCTTCCGGTCAAATTCTTGAGCAGCTCCCTCCCTTGCCCGGCATCGCCGCAAGGAGACTCGTCGCCTCCACCTGCAGATGCTGAGCTGAGAGTCGCTGAGTCAACTGACCAGGCGATGCGCTGCCACAGGTCTTCCTCTCCGAGTTCCAAAGCTACTTCAACTATAATGCTACCGAAACGTTGCTTATGGAGAAGTGTAATACATTGCTGTCGGCTGCAGAAGGTACCTCTCTTCCCATGCACCTCCGTCCACCTTCAGATGCATCACCCTCTCAGCTGCGATCCGTGGTGAGGGGAGCGAATCATGCATTGGGGTATCTCAGCTGCTGCCCAACTTCGCGGGCTACCGAATTGGAAGGCTTCGAGTAGCGCCATTGCTTCCCAGCCCAGCTTCCATGTTGTTGAATCCGGTCGATTGGTTAGCTGATTTCCATATTTAAAATGATCTTTCATTACGTGTTGAAGATTTACATGGTTTTGATTACACGCTCCATATTTGAAACAAACGTTCATTATTTGTTGAACATTGACATGGCTCGGCGATTCCATGCCCCTTGCCTCAACCCGGGCTGCTCCCCCGCTCGTTGATCATTCGCGGGCCAGCCACCCCCAGCTACTGGGCTGGAGCACAGAGCGCAGAACAGCTGGGACGCCTTCCTGACTGGCAGGTGGCTGCGGGGAGTGCTGCGGACAGGTGATGAGCTCGATACTGCCGACCTATTCAGCGCGTGCGAATATAAAGATGTGGTGCCACTGCAAGTGCAATACTCCACCTACACATTGGACGGCTCCGGCTTCAGCACCGCGTGTGACGCAGTGTCAGAGCACCTGTCATCTAGGCGAGCCCCACCACATGCGCTGCCCCATCCCATCCGTCAAGCAGCGGATTGGTACACGTGTCAGGGAGAGCTGTCACATCCCATCCGTCAAGCAGCAGATTGGTACACGTGTCAGGGAGAGCTGTCGTATCCCATCCGCAAGCAGCGGATTGGTACACGTGTCAGGGAGAGCTGTCGCATCCCATCCGTCAAGCAGCGGATTGGTACACGTGTCAGGGAGAGCTGTCGCATCCCATCCGTCAAGCAGCGGATTGGTACACGTGTCAGGGAGAGCTGTCGCATCATAGGAATGGCATGGATAAACTCAACGACACTCATGTCATAGTGGATGTCATGATGGACCCTAATGCCGTCAATGATGGGGATGCGGGTAACACCATGCGGGCCACTGGTGACGTGGCGTATATAACTTGCAGTGACAACGTGGATGCCAGCGTGGCATGGGCGGGCATGGCAATGCTGTGGTGACTTAAGCGGGTCGCGGGCTGTGGGTCGTGCAGTGAGGAGGACGCGGCACTGGATGACCTCAGAACCGGCTGCCAGGACGCATATGCCTTCTTTCAGTCCTACCATGGCGGCTCGGGGCAGGAGGTGGAGGAATCTATGACGCGGGTGACTGAGAGTGTTGACCAGGCCGCCGAGCTCATTCTATGCCTGCTTAACTCCATAACTACACTTCAGATGCTCGTGCCACCCGCGGTAAGCCTCCAGCCATCCACCATCAGCCATGGCTCTTGGGTACCGCATGCAACTGTTGACCATTCTGCTCTCTCTGGCAGTGCCGGTGAAGCGCAAGCTGGGAGGCTCCAGCAGTAGCGCGCGCCCTGGAGCTGGTCACGACGCTGCGCCCGGTTCACGCGGAGGCGGGATGACGCGATCGCGAGTGCCTCCGCTGATCCGACGATGGCGATGGGCCGCCTTTTTGGTGAGGGTCTCGTGGCAAGTGAGCCGGCAGGTGAGTTAGGGTGCTTTAGGGTGTTTCGCATGGCAGGTGAGCGTGGCCCCGGCAGTGCTCCGGGGAGCCCTGAAAGTGAAGACTCTGGTCCCACAATCCTCCCTACCTGGTGAGCGCCTCCGCCTGCTTCGACTTGCTGGTTCCGACTCAAAGCACCCCCCTTCGTGCCCCACACGCACCCGGGCTCCCGGGCTCCGCCACAGTGGAACTGCCCGCCAAGAGCTCCGTCCGATGTGTCGGGAGAACAGGTGAACTTATGGACCTGAGAGGGGGGGTGAAATAATGGAGGAAGGCGAGGCTCGAGCCCACGGGGGAACCTCGGCAGGCGGGTGCAGTCAGAAGGGGGGATGGGGAGAACGAGAAGGGAGGACTACCCTCACAGCTATCTCTGGAATCTGCCCGGGCAACAGCATGGGCAGTGCCAAGGCGTGTCCACCCATGACATACACCTGCAGAGGAACTGCCGCGGAGGGTTACCCCGACGGCAGACGGATGAATATGAAGCAGGCGCGGTGCGAGGCGGTCATACTCGCGGCGCTGAGGCGCTCCTTGCGGCGACGGGCTGGACGCAGGCATGTTCATCTTGCTGATCCCCTGGATGTACTGCCCCGCCATCTGGTGCCTCTACAGCATCCCCTTCCAGTTCATCGGCAACCCCGTGCTGATAGTTGGCCTCATGATTCTGGCCTTTTCGCCGATGGCCAACTTCGTTATCGGGAAAGCGTTGAAGGTGTCTGAGCCCATGGATGAAGAGGTGCGCGCCCGGCTGTGCAGCAACTTGCTTTTTCATTCTTCTCAGGCTCCGCCGCTCCGCCTCTCCGCCTCCCCGCGAGACATTGGCTTTCTAGGCGGCTTTCTGTGCTCTTCAGCTTTGACTCGGCAGCAGCAAGCGTAGCTTGCCGAGCCTCAGGCGCGGAAGCGCGACCTGCCGAGCCTCAGGTGCTTCATGGCTGCCGCTTTTTCACTGGCCGCTGGTGTCCACCGTGCAAGACCTTGCGGTGCGGATGTAAGCAGCTCACCCATTGGCTGATACAGCGACGGCAGCCATGTGGCCGAAGCGCGGCGATCGTCTGCACCGTCACGTCGGACGGGAGTCATTCTGGAAAGGTCCGGCTGAGGCGCCCGAAGGGGTTTGCATGGCAGGGCGTGGCGCGCATTTTGAGGGCACTTAGCAGATGCTCAAAGGGGATCGCGGCGACTGCCTACATCCTCCTGGCTTCGTTTGCCCTCATGTTCTACTTGGACCCCATCAGCTACAGCGACTCCAACACGGACGACCTCGGGCTGAGCCTCGAAGCTCTCCTGGGCATCAAGCGGGCCATGGCGTGCCTGTGCTCCACCCTGGCTAACGTAGGCCTCGCTGCTCCCCACCTTGCCCGTCGTACATCAGACCTCCCCCGAACACTCCTGGAATACTCATGGCCGCGTCCCTTTTGGCAATGCCGGATACAGAGACCTGGGTGCATGCCCAGTTCGCCCGTGAAGCAGCTTCCTCGCTAAGGCGTATTGTCAGCCTCGCAAAAGCGCTCACACTGTAAAAGCCAGTAACGGCTGCCCATGCCATATTCTACCTATCCGCCTGTGGTGTTGTGTGCCCCAATCGCTCGGCAATTGATCTGTGGCTCTGCTTCCAATTTCAAGCCATGGGCTATTGGAACCCCGAGTTATTGGAATCCCGAGTTCGCATAAACATGGTGAGCATATTTCTTCTGTTATTTCTAGATAAGTCCGCCAAAGTGTCCTGCAATACACCGACCAGAACCACCTCCCCGGGTTGTTCTTGCCTTTCGTTGTCTGCACAGAGTATGTCCAAGCTCCCGCGCACGTGGGCACAGCACCTGTCTTGCATGATTGCATGCGGGTTGAAACAGTTCGGCTCTCGGTAGAACCCCAACAACTAGTCAACTCTCATTTAAGGCATCGATGGTGTTCCCGTCGTAAAGAAATCTCTGGTGCCTACCGGTGAGAGGGCCCGAATGCCTGACTGCTTGGCATCCGCGCGCCGGCTGCCAGGTCAGTCGGTCAATTGCCCGGCGTTGCTCACATTAACTGCCGGGTCCATTGACCACACGAGGAAGCGTGGAGTGAGTTGCTACTTCTTTTATGAGCTCTCAATAGCCCTCTAGATATTATCTAGGGCAGCAGAGGTCAAAGAGCCTCTGGCAACCGAACTGAGATCAACGGCTCCTGGTGACCAAGCATGTGCAACCGGGTGCTTGTGAGCGCTTCTGGGCTGCAGCTCTTCTCGAAACAAACGTAACTGCCATTCGGATGATTGCACCCACCGTCCGCATTCCGCCTGATTGCACCATTGCTGTCTGTCATGGTCAGCCAATCCGCCACAAAGCGCGGTGGCCATTAGGGGAGCATCCACCAATCAAAAGCCCTCACCCCATGACAAGATTATTTGCGATCCAGCGACCCTCATCCGATGCAGGAAACAGCTGCCATCCCATCCAGTGAGGGGGAAACCTGCCATCCAACCTCCACGTGCCACCACCACGTGTGCTGGAGAGCGCCATCTTGGCTCTGGGTATGGAATGCTGCATTTCATCATCCCACAGCCACCACACAAGTGATATGGCCTGCGGTGGGGGTGGGGTCAGTATTTGTACACCACCGTTGCAGGAGTTGACTTCATGATCGGCGAGATCGTGGATCAGCGGCATTTCGAAGTGTGGCTGGAATCAGGCCATGATGTCTCCTACATCGTCAAGAGTCTCGATCGAATGGGTACTGCACGCCACGGCGATGAATGCTTGTTCCGCATGTTGGGAGCCAGGGTCACACATTCACTCTCAAGTCGTTGCCAGGCAGTTGGAAGGGGACCTCGCTCTTTGCAACCGGAAGTGGTCTGGATTCGACTTTTGATATATGCTTGACGCCTTGGAGGACTTCAAGACTGGCGGCATTTGTCTAACGATTCTGGACTAGCATCCGCAACGTATCCCGATGTCATTGCATGAGCATTCGACCAAGTTTGCATGTGTCAAGACATTGGAAGGGGCAGGTGTTTGTTGGTCTTCCAGGCGTCTTTGCTTCTTTAGCGTGTTTGTTACCAAGAGGAGCGCATTATTTGTGTGCGCAGCTGATCAAAGACTAGATTAACCGCCTGTGAACGTTGTATTGCAACTGATTTGTAACCAAAGCTGATGTGCTCACTCGCTGGGTATGGATGCACCTTTACAGGAAATACAGAAGGAAAACGCAACCGACAACTTATTCAAGATATGATGGCCGTTCGCCAAGACCGCCTGGATGACCTGTCCGTAATGATGCGGCCTCCTTCAGATGACAAGATGCCGAAAACGCATGAAGAAACCTGAAGTTAACTCACGTCGGTACATGCGCATTTTCCTGTACCCTGTAGTAACGTTGTAATAAACGTTGTATGGAAACGCATGCCACACAAAAAAGACTCACATTTAAAGCTTGCACAGATATGGGCATCGAGTAAGCGCAGTCAGTCGCCGAGAGAAGACATTATAAACCGCAGTGTATACAGAGAGATATAATGATTGAGAAAGAAACTCGCACACAGTACTTATGACGGGTAAAGATGAGCTCGTAACACCTGCCAATGTTATTGGAAAATCTACCTGCCAATGACATCGAAAAAACAACGTAGAACAACAGGACGCGACGGTAGCATGGCTACCCAAGACCAAGGAATGATTCCGCCAGGGATAGCCCCAGCTGCGCGCTGCTACCTCCACAGAACTTCATAGCAAACAAATAACCACGAATATTTTGCGAAGCAAGAGGCGGAGAGTACGATTAAAAAGCAGGCATACATGCGATCCAGACAACCCACAACGACGACACTTTTAAGGCCGCAGTTTCCATAGCAGTCGATGGCGCAATTATTTCTGCCACAGTGGATGCTGCCATTTATTGTGGATGGCTCCATTGTCCCATCACCGTTCCCGTCCCCATGGTTGACAAAATGTTCTGTGGAGACCCTCGCTAATTATTAACTTACCGTACTTACCAATTCACGGAACTCGTGTGAGTTTACAATGACACATCTGAACACGACAGCAACCTTAATTTCTACAGTTTTCTTCCACTTGCGTGCTTTTGCAGCATGTCCATTTTTGTGTACATAGCCCTCATCCCACCGCCAGAAGGATATCCCTTGATTCGTCCCCATATTAAAACATTCATGCATCACGCGCGCAATGTTACCAACATGCATCGCCGAAATGTTCATAAGGTAACGGACCACTTCCACGACACAAATATGATGCTGAAACTATCCCAAATTCTATTGGGCAATTCGAAGTATGCCCACTTATTATTATCATTTTAGCTTGGCATTTTCGATGACGGAGCATCGATATGCTATGTGCCATCATGACCGCCATTAAATGAATGTCACAGGTCGCCGCCAGGGATTTCGGGGCAAAAAAGTGACGTATTTCCCAAGTTTACACAAGTTCGAATGTGACACAAATAACAATTCTCAGGCTTCAGGGCGTGTCTCTGCAAGGTTTTTGTAATTTCCTACCCGAAAGATGCGCGATGTGCAAAATCTGGAAAACCACCGTTATCACCCTCCGCATATCTGATTTGTGGAAGTGGTCACATATGCTTGCAATGAGACAGTGAAAGGTATTCAAATCCTCGCTGGCTTACCGGATACATTCAAAGAGTTGCAAAGTGTCAGGGATCAACATGGCGTCCGCAATTAGGGGCATATCCCCGGTTATTGAAAAAAAATGAATAAAGCAAACTTTGTATGCAGCTAATAAAGTTAAATACCGAACCGACCGACCATTGAATCCAACTTCACGCCGAAAATGTGCCAGGGGGCATGACAGACTGGCAATTGCCCCCAGGAGGGGGATCCGTTTCAGATTATCGGTACATTTGGGGAAATAATGATAAAGAATCTGATATCGTGGATGAAGAATGCAATATCAGTAAATTTTATCTCTCTGGCAGAATCGTGATCGATAGTAGAATACTTAGATACGATTATGACAGAATCAACGGTGTTGATGCGATACCGTGATAAATGATGACCGAGATGGCATTTATGGCGGCGCAGATTGGGGGGAAACAGGGATTCCTGTAATGTGAAAACTAGCCCACCCAACATGTAGCTGTGGTATATAATGGAGAAACACGAGTTCCTCGGGGACTTGGTTACAGATGAAAAACATTTTCGTAACACGGATTTTTATTGTACAATCACGGTTAGTGATATATATGGATCGTCCGTGTCCGATTACTTTATAACTTCGTATATGCATTATTATGCCTCGTCACAGAAAACCAAGAAGCTTGTTCTGCGACCAGCGTGATCGGCATTGATCATGGATCCCAGAAACTTGTTGATGCAAGCCCACAAAAGTGACAACAACGCGAAAAACCGCATAGGAGAAACATGCACGTGAACTGAGAAAGGCAGGTCAACGGACAAACACCGAAAGATACGAAGCGCTGAAGATATTGGCAAAGATTTGCGCCACATGACATCATCATGGGATACTGAGATATCGCAAACTAGCAAGGCAGCAAGTGATATCAAAGAACGAGCGGAGCGTGTGGGTGAATATCCGTCGAAATCATATGATATGCATATATCACATATACTGTTTCCCGGCTAGTTTGAGTATGACCTGTCATACTTTGACATTTGTCATATCTCGGTATCATATATTCAAATATGATATAATTTTATATGCGATCAGCAGAAATAAGAAGTCAAATCCTTTTCAAAACTGTCGCGTATCTCTCGGTGACGTATATCTTTGGAATGGCGTGTCGTCAATCGTCAGGTCATAAGGGATGCCATCATTTCAGTCATTGTGTCAGTCACAATGGATGACCCCATTCATGGATGGCGTCATTTTCCGATGACGCTTTTCCCATGGTGAACAAGATATGTTGAAATATAGGGTGTATTTCAGTATGAGCGTAGGCAAATGTCAAATATCGCAATATGAGCGTAGGCAAAATATTTAATGGCAGTCTGAGCATAGGCAAATGCTTTTAATGGCAGCATGAGCGTAGGCAAATGATTGTAATGCTAGTCTGCGCGTAGGCAAATGCTTTTAATGGCAGTATGAGCGTAGGCAAATGATTTTACTGCCTATGCACATACTGCCATTAAAAACATTTGCATACGCTCATTGTGTCCGGAGGCACAGCGTGAGCCGATATGTCTATGCGTCTGTGTGTGTCATCGGGAGTAATCTGGGATTGATACGATGACAGTGAAATTGGGCTTGAAATCACGATGAGAATGAGTACCAGATGTCCGGGGTATGACAGTATGACAGTATGACACTATAGTAGTATGATAGTACTGTGGGGGCTGTCATCGTGGAACTCAGTCAGACCCTCGAAGAATGGTCAGATTCGCATCGGGGTTGAAAAGACAATGAAATCGAATATCAGATATCAAGGTTATGACAGTATGACAGTATGACGCTATGACAGTATGACGCTATGACAGTACAGTAGTATGACAGTACTGTGGGGCAGTCATCGTGTCAGCCTGTCGGCATAACATCTGAATCGAGAATGACGAATCGGAATTAGAAATGAGATCGGATCAGGAATTGAACGTTGAGCCGTGGTGTGACATCGGGTGCCGGGTGGTTGACCCTGCAGCCCGAGTGACGAGTGAATAAGTAGAGCACTTGAGAAGTGTTTAGCCTTCAGAACTCGGAACCGAACTATCGTTTGCACCTCAATCTGGCCCTGATCAAAAAGCATCATTCCGAGTATCTGTCGTAGTGCGTGCCCCTGGCACATTTCCATTGGTATCAATAGCGTGTCTGAGTGTGACTCCGCGCAACTCAACACGGCCTGTGCGTAACTCACGGTATACTGCAGGGGGAGAGTTGAGCTTTGGGGAACTTGGGCGCAATTTTTACGTCTAAAACGTCATTTCTTTTCGAAGAAGTAATCCAAACAACGACCCCAAACGTCACGAAAAGTCAGTATAACCGTTCCTTAACACTGGGGGCTCAAACGGGCTCAGAAAAGTCAACATTGGTTTTCCGATCTTAAACCCAAAGTCTGCCCCAGGCCACAAACGACCGTCAGGGAGCACCCTAAAGGGTCCCTCCGGTCTACAGTAGCCAGAAAAACTTCATAGCTCACTTTTCAGAGCCTTAAAAGGGCCAAAAACAGCCCAAAACAGCCGTTTCAGCCTATTTTTAGCCTACCCTAAACCCTTCTCCAACAGTCGCCACCACCAAAAGCCTTCCCCTCAGACCCCACAGAACCGCCCAGAACCCTCCAACACCGCCCATACGGCCACCAGCAGTCGGGAAAGTCACTCAAAACAGCGCTTTTGCCAGTGTATGGCAGTTCCCCCACAAAAGCACAGAAGAGAGTGGTGGAAACAGGGACCCCTCAAGTGGTTATTTCAACCGGACTCCACTTTCCCACCGGCAGGAGCCTACGATAACTCCCCAGAGGGCCCCCTCCCACCTTCCCCCTCCTCCTCAGACGACGAGGTGGAAGACAGCGGAGCGCCTGGACAACATACACCCTGGCTATTCCACCAGCGCGCCACTACCGTGAGTGGTACTACCAGGGGTTTTTCTTCAACTACCCGGACCCTTACCATCCAGCAATAGATATTCAGGGTGGCAGGGAGACGGCTGCGAGACGCTGCTTGCACGAAAATTTTTATGATAAATTTCAGGCGATAAAATGGACAAAGGGAAGATATTATTGAAATTTAACGCAGGAATTTAGTGTTAAAGCGCGCTTTCACGATATGGGAGGGCGAAAGCCGGCATCGAGCGGACTAGCGACCAGTCCGCAACACGAAGCTGCGGAAATGAGCTTGGAGTTGCTCATCAGCACGGCTCAGGCTGCGCTGAGAGCCCAACGGCTTGCACGAAGGCAAGGGGCACCCCTGCCTGAGTGCATCGGTGACGACGAGACCATCGCGCTCACGCCTCAGCAGAACCTCACATACTTGGCTCTGCACGCCACTCGTGCAGTGGCGACGGCAGCAACGGTTTGCTTTCCCGCATTTCAACGGGCTAGCAAAACCGTGACGGGCTTGGCGACTACATTGACTTTTCCGCCTCCTCCATCCGCGCAAGGCACCGCCCACACGCAGGGGCCCAGCGCCAGAACGCAACGACGCAGCTCGCAGAGGCATAAGGCGAGGGGAAGAGCTGAGGAGCGGAACCATCCGCCAGCAGCTACGGGTTTTTTCACGACCAGCTCCCCTATGCCAACCGTGGTGCCAGGCGGTAAATTCACGTTTGGTAAAGTCTCTGGGCAAGTGCAACCCACAGACTTCAGTCTGGCTGCGCCGCCATCTGGCAGCGGAGCAGTCAGCGACTTCAGCAGTTTCAGCGACGTCGTGCGGACATCGACAGCAGAGCAACCGCCCTCTCCTGGTGAGAAGCGCAGCGGAAAGCCGCCATCGGTGCCGCCAAGCCCGCCGCGAATCAGCAAAAAGGGGAAGGCAGCAGAGCAGCCTGGTAGCCATGAGGACGAGGACATTGCCGACCTCGAGTACGAGGACCCTTGGCACGAGGCGGACGGCTTGGATACTGACGTGCACGACTCGTGCATTTAGGATCCAACGCCGATGCGTACTTCCCTAGTGTGTTGCACTGAACGCACTGCTTGGCCTTGCTTGTGTTAGTCAAGCGCCATCACAGGTGGCCACTCGCAAGAGCTGAGCAAACGGCCGGACACCGCTTTTAGTCCCCCACACCACGACGCATCCGGGGGTTTTTCAGCGGCGACAGCGGCGTGGATTCTGGAAGTGGCAGCAACATACCACAATATTCTGTCAGAACATCCTAGAACCTGACTGTAAACTGCCCATTCACAAACAGTGGTAACCCTGGGGCTGACAGTGATTACACGTCAGCTCATTGACCTGCCTGTATCTTTGGATAGGCGCCCTAGTTGAATCTCCGATTGGGAGCGTGTTCGTTGTTGTTCGTGCTCCACTAGTCGGGGGTTCTTGCATCCACCTTTTCTGCTAGGTGGGTGCTAAACTAGGTTTCATCTTTGACCTGCCGGCGTAGGCCCTCATCCTGCAGCCTCCCGTTATGAGGAATGGCTGCAGACTAGATGCTGTTAGCATGGCATTGACCACCTAGCAGAACCCAAGGGCTAAACTCTCTAGTGCACTGGACTGGGTAATAGCAGTTAGGGCAGAGGGGCAGGCTTGACCGCTGAGCACCTAATAATATCACGTCTCCGGTAGGAGTATGTTACATTTTTTCTTTTTTTTCTTTTTCCAGCAATACCTGTGCTTCCTGGTGAAACCTTGGCCGGCGCTCCACCGTCTCCAGAAGTCAGCCCTCCACCTTCTCCTCCTCCTTCCCCCCCTCACGAAAGCGACACTGACGATAAATAAAAGGCGAGCACTTCCTACCTTATGCTCACCTGTGGCTTTTGCCACAGCACCCAGTCTGCGATCTAATCAGCTCAGCAGCCAGTATGCACACAACATATATCAGAGTCCTTTCCCAGCATGGGGGTCAGTGCAGAGCCGTTACGCCCCCCTTTGCTCTCGCCCCTCACCTTTCCATCTCCCACCACATACGCTTCCACTTACCCCTTTCCACTCCCAGGCACCACCATGCTCTATACCGCGGTGCCACGTCCATAAACGACGAACGCTCTGAATTGGAAGAAGTCACTCCTTCCAAATTTTTCATTTTTTTGTTTTTGGTTTGAAATGCTTCCAAAATGATCATGAGTGACCGGAATGTCGTTGGTTCATCGCCGGGTGCCCCGTACGGCCGTGTGTCGCTTGAGTCCGCACTAGTCGCGTGACTAGTGCGAAGTCAGATCGCACTAGTGATGTGACTAGTGCGATCGTAAGAATTCTAGCTTGCCGTGTTTTCTTTTTTCTTTATATTCTTGATGGTACCTACTGTCATAATATGACATGCCTGACTGTTTTACCCCGATAATTTCAATGACTTACCAAAGCTTGAACAAAAAGCCTCATTAGGTTAATGAGCAGTTTTGCAAACTTTCTGAGCTTGCCGTGTTTTCTTTTTTCTTTATATTCTTGATGGTACCTACTGTCATAATATGACCTGCCTGACTGTTTTACCCGATAATTTCGACGACTTACCAAAGCTTGAACAAAAAGCCTCATTAGGTTAATGAGCAGTTTTGCAAACTTTCTGAGCTTGCCGTGTTTTCTTTTTTCTTTATATTCTTGATGGTACCTACTGTCATAATATGACATGCCTGACTGTTTTACCCGAGAATTTCGATGACTGACTAAAGCTTGAACAAAAAACCTCATTAGGTTAATGAGCAGTTTTTCTTTTTTTTTCCTATGCTGCAGGATTCCGGCACAACCGACTTTAATTCACCAGTAAAGCTTCCAAACGGCTGGACCGCATGCTTCACAGAATCTGCTGTTCGGGAGGCGAACAAAGATCGGTTCGGAAAGTCCTCCGTGTCAGCACACCAGTGTCTCTGTTTAAATTGTGGTAAACAAGGACAGAAGCGATGTGGTGGATGTCGACAAGCAGTATATTGTTCACCTGATTGTGCGAAGCAGCACTGGAAGTTGAGCCATCGAGCGGAATGTAGTAGGCATAAACTAAAGAAGTAGGCATAAACTCACATTGACAACCGTACTTGATTAATAAATGAATAAAATATGTATCATTAGCTTGTAATGTAAAGTATGTCTCATTAGCTTAATGAGCAAAGTTTCTTACCTTTGTGTTTTCCCCTTAACAACTTTATAATGGACATGAGTATTGTTTTGAATTGCTCATTAACCTAATGAGTTGTTATCTGTTAGTAACTAACTTTGTACTTTTACACACAATATATGTTTATAGGTACCATTGACACC
The DNA here is from genome assembly GCA_001247695.2 of Cymbomonas tetramitiformis. Classification (NCBI taxonomy): domain Eukaryota; kingdom Viridiplantae; phylum Chlorophyta; class Pyramimonadophyceae; order Pyramimonadales; family Pyramimonadaceae; genus Cymbomonas; species Cymbomonas tetramitiformis. The sequence goes on from LGRX02005298.1 coordinate 12,812, forward strand.
TGCAGCAGAAAGCGAGCTGGCTGCTAGTCGTGGTCCGAGCGGCTCATTGTTGGCTTACAAGCCTGGAGAGACAGCGAAGGCGGCCAAAGAACAGAATGCTGAGCAAGCAGCGCAGGACTGGAAGTCCTTACTCGCATTGCCGAAGCAGCGTCGTTCTGTATCTCATTCTAATACGATTCGGTACCAGATCGAGTATAACCACCGGTTCCCCAGAGTCGTTTCCGCGACAGACGTCAAGGGGTGTACGTTCAACATTCCTATTCAGTTTATTGTACAGGCTGAGGACTACGAGCGCATCAGGGATGAGGACCGTGCGCAAGTCATGAACTTGAAAGAGAGCATGGCTTGGAACCCACACGGTTTTCAGAACACCTCCCTAGTGTACATTGTATGGGCGCGCTCTGGGGAGCACCTCACAAGCGCGGAGGAGTTTGACCCCAGTAAGGTGTACGACGGCGTATATCGTTTCGTGTGCTTCGGGCACCAACATAGCCTCACCGCTCGGCGGGAGCTTCACCAAGAACAACCAGATAACGAAGCTTTTCAGCAGATCGAGTGCAAATTGTATTTTAATCTACAGTCTGACATGGTCCGATTTTTGGCTGACGAGCAGAACACCGTCGACCAGAACGTGAAGGGCAAGTCGCACCAGCAAATCATAAAATCCATGCGAGTTGGCATGCAGGTGATTTCTGAGAAAATAATGTAACTTATCCATCTTTGTCACTTAAAGCTCTTACTTACTTATATAAAGTAAAAGAATGTTCCTAACCGTAATTTCTCGGCAAACCATGCAGGCATCGAAGGGCCCTCTCCACAAACTCTATTGGCATTGTGGCATCACGGAATGGGACGTTCAGGCCCAAGACTGGACGGAGGACGGCCTGGTGAAGCAGTTGGAAAAGCACGATCCCAAGACTTTCAGGCTTCCAATGAATAGGAAGGAGGTCTACGAGAAGTTGTCGCAGGGGGACTGGGCCAATGTGAATGACTGGCAGCTTTTCGGGGGAGACGTTGCAACTGGCAAATGGTTCCCGGTCTGGTACTATTTGACATCGGCTCAGCAGTTACATATTAAGGCGGAGGTGTTGCAAATGAATCACATCTCCATCGCCAACGAGTACGCAACGAATTGGACGATGGCTACAGTGCGTCAGGACACTTGGGACCTCATTGTTAGAATCATGCATGCGCACGGCGCGGGTATTCTGAAGGGGCAGACTAAGACCCCCACCAAGGGGTCGAGTAAGAAACGCAAGAACTGGACTCCGGAGAGTGAGATCGTTGACATGACTACCGAGACGTCTGGGGCGGAGGAGGCGTTGAAGGATGTAGGTGCCGACCTCAAGAAGAAGAAGTCGGGTGGCAAGGCCAGGTCTAGGCGTGTTCCTCGAAGCGCCGGTAACACGTTGAGTGTCGGTCAGCCGGCATAGCCTTTGCAGCAGGCAATCGTGAAGGAGAGCGAGAAGAAGGAGTTGAACATGTCCTTTTTCCAGACGATGCTCGGGTTTCACTCGGACGTGGAGGTTGATTACTTGAACGGCGTTCTGAAGAAAATCCTGACCGCTGAGATCACCATCCAAGAGGCGATTGAAAACCTGAAGAGGTTCAAGGCCCAACGCAACGTTCAGGCCTGGATCGTGTCGCAATCTAGGGTGGAGAATTGGGATGCTTTTGAGAAGAAATACGGTGAGACTTGGGCTTGCCAGGAGGCCATCGAGCGATGCATCAAGGCGGTGAAACAAGGTAAAAGTGGGCGAGGGGGGAGTCAGCTCACGGTTCCCAAGGCCATCGTCCAATTCGTCGCAGACTGCAACTCATGGCTTTCCCGGTGTCAGGCCGGAGAGGGAGACCTCGTCAAGTTGCCCGTCAACTACGTCTCCAATACAGTTAAGGTGTGCGTTCTTTCAACATAGATTCTTTGTTGTAATAGTCGTGCTCCTCATGTAGTTGCATGTTTTATTGCGCTAGCAATTTTGGGTCATTCAAATATTAACAAGCGGTTTGCGGTATAATAGGTGGCACTTCCCTCCCCCCTTGTGGAGGATGGTAAGGAGGCACAGGTTGAGAAAGAGTACGAGTGGAAGGAGGTTCAAACCGGCTACATGGTCTACAAAGACGAGTTGACGAAACTCGAGCTTGTCCCGAAGATGAATTACGTGGGGACGATACTGGACGTTATTTACGACTTCGATACGGAGGTGTCAGAGCACGCGTTATCCGAGCCCGACCTGATCAAGTTCATAGATGCCTTTGCGGCGCTCACCACCTCGCCGGACTGGACAATATTGATATTTTGTGGGTTTGCTCAGCAGACCGGGTTCCTGAAGATCCTGGAGAGCAAATGCAACGGTGGGGCCCAGCGCATATGGTGGCGCAAGGAGAACCAGGATGTAGGTGCCAACCAAAAAATCCGGTACAATGTCCTCGAAGCGGCTGTCATCGGGTTCCAAATGGCGGACCACGAGTCCGGGGGAAAATCCACTCGCAAACCATGGATGTGCGACTTCGACTTCTCGTCGAAGGATGCGGAGGCGGGCTCGAGGGCGAATGTGTTGGAGGGGTATTCTGTCGTCAAGCAACCCTATCGAGACGATGGGAAAGTGGTATGCGCTCACC
>LGRX02005299.1:0-34500 GCA_001247695.2 Cymbomonas tetramitiformis
CTCAACACCCCCTGGCGGAACACTCCTCGACCGCGGGTACCGAGAAAAGCTCCGGTGGAGCGTATGCGAGCCTTGAGGCAGCGGATTCAGGATGTAACGCTACCCGCGGTTTCACACCCTCTGGACGACAGTGGGGAGGAAGGGGGTGGAACTTCAAAAACTGGCCCAGCTTCAGAAACCCCACCTTTTAAACTTCGACCTGAGGTGTTTCCTTCGACGTCTCGACCAGCAGCGTGTCCAGCCTTGGCAGAGAGGGCGTCCTTAAGCGCAGAGCGCACTACGAGTGCAGCGCGCAAGCGCACTGGAAAACCTCGCAGCAGAACTCCGAAGACGGTACGAGACCGACTGCAGCATGAGGCAGAGGTTACGAGGCTGGGAGATGAACCACCAGGACTTCGAGCAGAGTCACTGGCGGATCGCACGCGTGCTTGGAGAGAGATGACGCACCCGGAGCACATGGCCGCGGCAGCGCTGGTAAAGGAGAATGAGAAATGGAGAAATGCATGGGTACCAGAAGGGTGGCGTAGATATCGCCGCCGCTGGTACAGATGGCATGGGAAGGTCACCCCTGACCTAACGATAACCGAAGGAGCAGTTCAGCTATCTCTGGAGACCGAGTGCGGTACTATCCCAGGTTCTGGTGGAGATGTAGGAATTCCAGACGCATGGTGCAGTCTATACAGGGTGCACCAATGGAACCAGCGAGAAAGAGAAGCGGCGGAGGAGGCTGCTCACCTGGCTCTACCCTCAACAGCAAGTGGTGATTCACTCTCCCTGGACTCAGCGGAACCATCAGATGCGAATCCTGCGACAACTCTGGATTTGACCTTATCTCCATCCAGTTCTCAGCCCGCAACTTCTGGGGACATTTCTGACCTCGAGGACTCCCAGCGGTCGCTCAACTTCACGCAGCAGTTGATGGAGCGACAGCTGGCCGCCGCCAGATCGGAGAACAACCCAAGTGTGCTGACAACGGTGACAGAAGGAGTGGAGCCGACTCCCCTGAAAACCATCCAGGAGGAAACCTACCTGGAACTGCTACTGACCATTCAGAAACAGCAACGCCATCGTCTGCGGACGATCCTGGAAGGTAATGAAGCAGTGGCAGCACCAGCGAACGTCACCAACGCCCAGGCGGCACCGCGGGAAGAAGAACCCCCCTCGTTCACTCAAAAGTCCGAACCAGAAGACAGCGCTGGGGAGGAAGAGGAGGAGAAGATGTCCATCCAACCTCTTCGCTCTTACCCTCTGGAAAGTCGCACGCAGAGCCGCGCCAGACGACGCGCTCAGGGACAAGAGCGACGCGCTAAGGAGCGGCAGCTACAAGCAGATCGCGACCTGGAAGGTGGATGGTACTTTGGTCCGGATCCTCGTTCGCAGCCTGCACCACCGCGCACAAGACCTATCCGGTCTAAGCAGCGCGTACCTTTGCATCACCCAGTGCGAGCAGCCATCTGTGCTCATCTGCGACGCGATGGTCAAGTAATGTGGAACCAGGACAGTCAGCTGACTGCGATTCGGGACAAAGAGGGAACGCTGCTATTGGTGTTCTGGGCCTTGCTGAAGTGACAGCGAGTGCGCGTGCTGGTGGATTCGGGTGCCTCGGATGAATTCATCTCCAGTGAGTGCGTCAAGAGATTGAACCTCACAGTTCGCGCTAATGGGATGCCGCCGAACGTTACCCTCGCGGATGGGTCAGTGCAGACCTCTGCGCAAGTCGCTTACGGCAAGCTGACCGCCGAGACTTCAGAGGGGACTTACTCCGAGGTCATCAAGATGCGAGTACTTCCTTTGGGCATCAAGGTGGACATTGTACTCGGAGGAAGGTGGTTGAGACACCTCTCGCCGGTCACGCTGGACTATGATGGGTTGGGATCAGTCAAGTTTCGCCAGCATGGCAAATCCGTGCGGATACGGGGATGTTCGCCAGGGCGTAGCTCTACACGCAAAGGCGAGAGAACCGCGATGGCTCTGGAACCGATGGTAATGTTATCAGCGGCTCAAGCGACCAAGGAGATCAAAGCCTATCGGCGCAGATATGCGGGAATGGACAGTGCCGCGACTCCCCACGACATCTTAGTGGCCTATGCGACACCTCTGGTAGGGACTTCGATGTTATCAGCGGTGGCCACCAGCGAGAATTTGGAGGACCCTTCAATCTCCCCTGAGTGGAGAAAGAAGTTTCAGGAGCTGATCGAGTCCTTTTCACCTCGAGTAATTCGCGAAGCGCTGCCCAACTTTGACGCCCTGCGAAAAGATGAAGTGGCCCACGTGAGACTGCAAGAGGGATGGAATGGCAACGCGCCCGCTAAGAGGCCCTACAAGATGTCCATGGTGGAGCTGACTCAATTGCGAGAACGCCTGGATGAACTCCTGAGCAAGGGCTACATCAGACCTTCCTCAAGTCCGTTCGCTGCACCAGTGCTGATGGTTCCCAAGCCTGGGAAACCCGAAGTACTCAGAATGCTCTGCGACTTCCGAGCCATCAACAGCCTGACCGTCAAGGACAAATATCCACTTCCCGACATTCAGCAGTTGTTCGACTCCATGCATGGGGCCAAGTACTTCTCCTCCTTCGATGCGGTCGATGGATTCTGGCTGATGGCTATGGCGTCTGAGGATGTGGAAAAGACGGCGTTCACTTCTCCCTATGGCTCGTATGAGTGGTTGGTGATGCCCATGGGGTTGACCAACAGTCCTTCCTGCTATCAGAGACGCATGCAGCGCGCTCTGGGACATCTTCCTTTTGTAAGAATATTCCTGGACGATTGTATCCTCTTCAGCAACACCTTGGAGGAGCATCTTTCACATCTCCAGCAATTTCTCGAAGTCTGTGAGAACCAGGGTATCTACCTCAAAGAGTCTAAGTGTCAACTATTGCAGACCCAGATACGCTTTCTGGGGCACGTGATCTCACGGGAAGGAAGTCAACCTCAACATGACAAGCTGGCCGCCATCAGGGACTGGCCCGCTCTGGAAAACGCCACGCATGTGCGCCAATTTTTGGGGTTGGCTGGGTACTACCGGCGGTACATGCTGGGCTTCTCTGAAGTAGCACAACCCCTGACTCAGCTCACCAAAGGGGATGTCGCTTGGCTATGGGGACCCATGCAGCGTTGGGCTTTCGAGGAGATTAAGAAGGCGCTATGTTCTTCCCCCACTCTGGCGCTACCCGATATGAAAGCGGCGGCCGAAGGACGGCATCCTTTCGTGGTACAACCTGACGCCAGTGGAGTGGCACTAGGGGGAGTACTGATGCAAGACGTAGGAAATGGATTGCAACCTATCGCCTTTGAGAGCAGACAGTTTAATGGAGCCGAGCAGAACTACCATGCTGGCGAAAGAGAACTCTGCGCTCTCCATCACTGCACTACGCAAACTTGGCGACACTACCTCATTTGGACTGAGTTCCAATTGCAGGGTGACCACAAGCCCCTAGTCTGGTTAATGGCACCCGGACAACCTCTCAGCCGACGCCAAGCCCGATGGTACATGGATCTAGTGGAGGTAGGGGTACCCGAGATGGAATACATCCCTGGGGCGCTACTCTGGGGTCCAGACGCTCTGTCCAGGCGACCCGACTACAAGGAAATTTCCGCGAGAGAAGGACTGGTAGAAGCTGGCTTTGTGCATCCGGTTACTGGGAAACCGCAGCGACCTCCCTCGGCCGCAGACACCGCCAGCAAGTTTCGACCTGCAGCTGGTAAAGAGTCCCGCCAAGGACGCGCGCCCCTGGGAGTGGTAGATCCCAACAAGTTGAAGGAGCGCAAGTCCAACAGTGCCAAGACCAAAGAGCCTGCACCAGTCCTCGCGTACAGTGGGACTCTCACCTGGATGGACTCCCCTCAACTCTGGATGGACGCCTTACATACCCTGCAGCTGGCCGAAACTGGGTACGAGAAAGCCACCCTGGCAGTTCAGACGCGCTCTGGCAAACCGACAGCATCCTCACCCCCTTCTCCCAGGAAGACCCCTGTTGATTTCTCAGCAACGCCGAAGTGCAGCGAGGCTTCAACCAGACTCCTGGAGCCCAGCGATCGACAGCACTGGAAGTTCCGGGCGGACATGTTCGACTTCTTGAGTCAAGAATATGGACCCTTCGAGGTGGACGCCTGTTGCGACTTGGGAGGAAAGAATCGGCAGGTCAACCGCTACTGGACGGACTGCTTGAAGGAAAACTGGCGAGGGTTGAACGTCTGGTGTAATCCTCCCTTCTCCTCCAACCATTTGACCATCGAGGCCGTACTGAGGAAATATGTGGAAGAATGGCGTCTCGACCCTGAGAATACTTCAGCTCTCTTCGTCCTTCCTGACTTTCAATCTCGCATGCCACAGTGGCGGCAGTTGTTCAGATCTGCGGGAATGAGAGTGGAGTACATTATTCCTACCCATGACGCTCAAGGAGAACCTGTGCAGATGTTCGCCGCCCCGGATGGAGCCCTTCTGGATCTGCCTTGGCCCCTGCTAGTGGTGTACGCCCCTCCAGCTCGACAGCGTGTCAAGCGGGAAAGGAAAACGAGTTCCCCCCCTCCTATCGTGCGTACTGGAGAAGCGGCCCGCGTTCGAGACCTGCATCAGCAGATATCAGGAGGCCAGTTCCTCAAAGCGCTGCAAGCGGAATATGGGCGACCTGGTCCCCTCCAGACTTTAAGGAAGGAAATCCAAGAAGCTCCGCATCAACGCACTCGTGACTTCTGCGTAGTGGGAGATGTGTTGTGGAGGGTGAGCGCTGGGCGCTATCAGTTGGTACTGGGAGAAGATTCACCCCTCCGTGAGGTAGTACTGCAAGAGGCGCATGCATCTGTTTCAGCTGGACACGCGGGCAGGGACAAAACTCTGGAACGAGTACTGCGACGCTTCTGGTGGAAAGGGGCAGCAGAAGATGTGGGACGCTGGGTTTCATCTTGCACTATCTGTCAAGCGGTGCGACCGAGAAATTCCTACCCGGATGGATTGCTGAACCCACACACTATTCCTACGCGACTATGGCAAGTGGTCAGTGTGGACTTTGTTACTGGACTGCCAGTCACGGCGCGGAATCACGATGCCTTTGCTACCTTCACATGTAAGCTCAGCAAAATGGTTCACATCATCCCGTTGAACTTCCAGGACAGCTCCTCTGAGGTTATCGCTCGAATCTACTTCGACCACATCTGGAAACTACATGGCACCCCTATGAAGATTGTCTCTGACCGCGACCCTCGTTTTCAGGATGCTATGTGGAAGGAATTGATGAGACTTATGGGAACTAAAGTGGCCTCCACCACGCCTTACAACCCTCGTTCGGACGGACAAGCTGAACATACCAACCGCGTGGTAGAAGACATGCTAAGGTCCTTCGTAGGCAGCAATCCAGAGGACTGGGATTTGTGGTGTGCCAACGTAGAGTTCGCCATAAACGATACGCGGAGCGATGTAACCGGTTTTACCCCGTTTGAGTTGGTCTTGGGGCACTCGCCTATGTCGCAACTGGACTTGTTCCTGCAAGCGGCTGCTGGACAACACTCCAAGCGTAAGGGTGGAGAAGGTACGGCACACGAGATGGCTAGTAAATTCGCGGCTCAACTAGAGGACGCCCGCACTAAGCTAGAACTGGCACAGCAACGCCAGCGACATCAGTTTGACCAGCGTCACACCGCCAAATCCTTTCAGTTGGGAGACTTGGTCTGGGTAGATGCCAAGCATCTCACGGAAAATATCATGAACCGCGAATCCTTCAGGAAGCTGGGACCTCGCCGGCACGGGCCCTTACCCATCACCGAGAGGTTCTTCAGCGACCAGCAGCGAGAGCTACCCGAAATTGACAGAGGTGCTCCGGTGGCTTACCGGCTCAAGTTACCCCCTAAATGGCGTATCCACGATGTTTTTGCGCAGCATCGCCTCAAGGAATACCGCACCGCGGATGAAGCCTTTGCGCTGCGTCGACAAATACCTACTCCTGCCAAGGTTCTCGTGGATGGACAATCCCAGACCCATGTGTCTAAGATTCTGGCTCGAAGAGTGAAACCTATGAAAGGAGGCAAGGAAGTAGAAGAATTTCTGGTTCGCTGGACTGGGTACTCTAACGCTCATGACTCCTGGAAGACCCGTGAGTCGTTGAACTACGGGGGTGAACTCGAACAGCTCACGGAGTTCGAACACCTGAGACTATCACGAGAAGGACAAGCCCGGGAAAAAGCCTTACAGGAGGTCAGAATGCAGCGGAAGCAAAGGCGGGAACGCGGCGGAGCTTTAACTTTCCTGGACACCTCTGATGAAGTAAAACTCACTTCTCTGGACAACTGCCTACCTTGGGAACAATACTGTCGCTCCGCTGACGCCTTTGTGACGCATCTAGCTCTTCTGGGCTCTGGGGTCTCGACACGCGAGTTGCGACTACTAGTCCTTTTCAGTGGTACAGGAAGTGTGGAGAGAAGTTTCATGTCATGTTATCCGAAGAGCACTGTGGTCACCGTCGATCATGATCCTCGCTGGCAACCTACCTACGCTGAGAAGGTTCAGGACTGGGACTTCAAGCGTTATGCACCTGGTTACTTTGACGTCATCTGGGCTAGTCCACCGTGCACCGAATACAGTCAGGCTAAGACCACTGGGGTGCGACAACTGCGACAGGCTGATGCTTGTGTACGCCGAACGCTCCAAATTTTTGACTTTCTCAAACCCCAGCATTGGTTTATGGAAAATCCGATGGGCAGGTTTCCTTTTGCGCTGCGATTTCGACCCGTAGTTCGCCGGTTACCTACCCCGTTGTATTGCTCTTACTGTATGTATGGTACTGGCTATCGCAAGCCTACTTGCATCTGGACGCAGTCGCCTCCTCCAGTGGATCTACGGTACTGCACGATGGATACTCCTTGTCTTCACCAACAGACTCTGGGATCACATCCGGAAACTGCTCAACTGGGACCTCATCCAGGGCAACAAGGAGCGGGAGTTTCCACTGCTGTATACCCTCTTCCCGCTGGATTGCTTCGTCAACTCTTCGAGCACCTGTTCGATCAGAAAAGCATATCACGCATCCATAAGCATGGCTGATCTGTGTCTGGATCTTAGCTGCTGTACAAATGACTCTGAGTTATCATCTCTTTGTACTAACAAGCTAAGAGGGGAGGAGTTGTGCCAGGGAACAATAGCCCGGCCAAGCCATTCGATTGGCATATTGTATTTATGCATACTGGGGCAGTGAGATGGCAATGGGCTCGGAAGGGGACTCCCGAGCCATTGACTTCGTACTATGGGGAGCGAAAGCCTGGACTTGATTATAGCTGGCAGCATATTATCGTACACCCTTCTGGTGCGCTACGCCGCTGGGAGCGTAATAGGGGCGGCGGCTGGTTTCTAGAAGACGCCACTCAGTTGAAGGCGCCGGTAGCGCCATTCTCATTACCGATTAGCCGCGTTGGGATCGCGTACTGGAATCCGACGATTGTGATTGACGATGACGAATATCATGGAATTCCCTACCAGGGGCGTAAGCCTAACACTCAGCGTCTACGAACAGTGAAGATTCGGGTACAGGCGCTGTGTCCTGGAGTAAGGAGAAGTTACCAGATTCTGATGACAATGATGACGCAGGTGTCACTAACAGTAAGGAGAAGCTACCAGATTCGGATGACAAAGATGACGCGGGTGTCATACATGACATGGACACTGCCAGTCCGAAATGGGAGCCAACTTCGCCTGAATATGATGACACCGAGGATGACGTCAGCGAGTTCGATGACTTGGTAGCTGACGATGCTGAAGAACAAGCTGAAGCTCGAAGGTTGAAGAGACTGGGACTGCAATTGATCATGGATGAGAAGGGTGAACTTCACTGGGTACCAAAGGGCACCTCCCCGACCTCACCTGTTCAGCCCGATGATCAGCCTATTACCGAGCAGAAGTCTGAGGCCATATCTGAGGATGCCCCAGCCTCTGTGGTGGAGACTGTTCATGCACCACCGAAGAAACCTTATGGGTCAGATACTGGATTGACTTCAATGGGTGAGAATCAGGCTGGGGTGTCTGAAGAGACGAAGAGGCAACCTAGGAAATATCCGAGATGTTGGACACATGAGTATATAACTCAATTGAAGTATTCCATAAGAAGTGACAGTGATGAAGAAGAAGGGCTTGACGTGGCTCCTCGTAGGAAGAAAGCAAAGATCAGCAAGGGACAATGAAATCAACTGTCTTGATTTGGATTGTCCAAATGCAGATTCTCTGATTAGGATTTGTATAGGTGGCAGATGATGATATGCCAGCCGACATGGGACAGATCGATTAGAGAATATGAACTGCGCGCCTTGAAAGTATAAGACTTGAATATTGCCCATTTGGAGGCTGTTCTAACTTGAAGTAACTATTTGGAGGAGCTGTTGCTCAACCTGTTAATGTACTGGTCAATCTTTCCTGCCATAAAGATATTGCAATTGCTTGAATTGTAGCCTTGTTCATAAACACTGTGCAGAATCCCCTAAAAAGGGGTCAAAAAAGAGGTAGAAATCACTAAAAAAACGATCTTCCCCTCGGAATCACACACGGGTATTATATATATCCATGATCAGACTGATCTAACGGTCATTTTGATACCCTGAAATTCACGATCGGACGACATCGATTTTTCGGCTGGCCTCTCTAGCATCATCAATCGCCCTCATGGGCTATAGTGGATTGGTCGCGGCATGTGCGGGTGTGAGGATGGTGTGGGATGCGGCAGGTACCTATATCGAAGCCCGATCTAGGTACTTGCCGAAGGACCGGCTAGGCCTGCCGGAGAGGAACCAGAACGGATGCCGGGCACCGAGAGACCCGCGACCGCGACCTGCCCCTCTCCACCCTCACGCCCCCTCCGCCCCGCCCCCGTGCCCCCGGGAAGCCACCCCCGTCCTCCTCGCCCGGGTCGACCCGCCTCCGCCCGCCCCCACCAGCTGCAAAGCGCTCCCGCGTGGAGGACGCACGAGGCGCGGCGAGCGCCAGTAGCAGGCCCCAAACGCTGCCCGCGCTCCCGGGAGCGTCATTATCCCCTCCCCTGTCGGCCGAGGAGAACCCCTACGCCGCGGTCCTTGACGACATATTCGATGAGGTGATGCGCGATGACTGGAAGGCGCCGGCAAGACGGAGACGCCGCCTCTCCCCCTCGCCTTCCCCCACCTGTGGCCCCACTCTCCTCCACCCGGCCGCCTCCGCCTCCGCCTCCGCCTCCGCCTCCGCCTCCGCCCCCGCTCTCTCTCTCCACACCCCCGCCTCCGCCCCCGCCTCCGCCCCCCGCCTCACCCCTCCGCCCCCGCCTCCGCCTCCACCTGCCTCGCCCCCGCTCCGCCCTCTCTCCACACACCCACCCTCGCGCCACTCCGCTTCCGCCTCCGCCCACCGGTGCCATTCCACCCCGCCCCTCCCGGCCCACCTCGCCCGCTCCGCTTCTCCGCCCTGCTTGCCGCCGCCCCCCACCCGGCCCCGCCCTGCCCCTCCCCCCCGCCCCCTCTCGCTGCCGCCCCTCCCCATCTGCGCCGGCCGCCCCCCACCCCCCGCCGCGATTCACCTTCCACCTCCGCCTCCACCTTCCGCCCTACCGACACCCGCCCCCGAAGAAGAGGAACCGGGGCAGCTCCCACCGCGCTAGAAGGATGCACAAAAAGAGCAGGACCTCTTGAGCTCTCGGTCCTCATGTGTCGGCGAGTGTCCCCCCGGGAGGAGATGTGTCTACCCCTTCGGGTTGAGAGGCTATTCTCTGCTTGACCGCGGTAGGAGTCGCTGCTGGATGTGACACACCGACAGTAAAGACTGTCACCTGTCACTTCCTATAGTAGGCTGGGTGACCGTCACCAGTAGACGGGAAACACCCGTTAGTATTTATGTGTATCTCTTTTATCAATCTGCGACTTTTACCGTTCTGATATCGAAACCCTTAACACAGGGTTTATTCTCCGTTATCCGATATATACACCCGACTATATATCTGACAGGTTTGGCCCCACTTGAGCTTTATTTAGCCACTGCGACACCGCGAAGATGATTGGCTAAGGCCGGACGCTTGGGATGGAGTGAGGCGCTCCGCGCGTGGAAGTGCCGGCAGTCGCGGGTATGGCCTGAGTTTTGTGGGTTGATTTACGGCTAGCTGTAGGCCTTTGAGGACATCTTTTCTACGGGATTTAACGTTGGGTTGGTTTACGAATTCTGGTTGGTCACCACACCGTTTCGTATCGGCCGCCATCTACCACACGACTTCTCAGAATTTCTGCTCTATCACGGCAGCCGTATCGACGACCCACCACATTTCTTGGCCGCCCAAGACTGCCGCATTTTTTTTTCCACGTCTTCTTGCCTCACTCCACCCCTGTAGTCTTCTTCATCATGGTTGCTTCTACTAGATCGACGGCTAGCATGGCGCATCGCCGCCGCACATTAAGCACAATTTTTGACTCCGTTGCTGCCAGGCATGCCAACACGCCCGCGACCCCGCCAGCGGCACAGCCGGCCGCTAATTCGGCGGGGGCCGCATTTTTGGCATCGGTACGCACACTACAGCGGGAGCACTTCGACATGAAGGTGGCGAAGCACGTCCAACGCAAGTTGTTCGACGGCAAGGAGGGTAGATTTTCCGGTGCGGAGCCCCACGCGGCGGCCATCTTCACGAGGATGGTCTCTGCCCTGCAGGCGGCATTCGTCACTGAGGACACCGGTTTCCTCCCGCTCTTCACGCTGGACGACGCTACTTTGGCCGTCCGCGTGGAGGCCAACAATTTGTTGTTCTCCACGATCGAGCTGCTGATCGACCCCTCGTCGCCCGCAGCGGACTGGTTGGACTCCTCCCACGCCAGCTTCCCAGCAGACGGTAAGCGTGTCCTGCTCGAGTTCGCCCGTCGGATGATCCCGGTTGGGGACCCCTTCCAGGGGCAAGCGGACATGTTTGCCGTCCGCATCGCTGCGGGCGTGGACCCTCATGGACCCATTGAGGACTTCAACGCCGCGCTCAAGGCAGCGAGGGCGAGATCGACGCTCCAGGACGAGGACGTGAAGTCCCTTTTCATCAAAGCCCTCGACGCCACCTTCTACCAACCGGTGGTGTCCCGTTTGCTCCTTCACGACCAGCGAGCCGCCCACGACCTACTCACCATTCAGCAGTGGGTGCGGGAGTGCTACTACGGCGAGCACGTGCGGGCGGGCACCGCCACCGCATCCGCGCACCGGTACTCCCACGGCACGCACTTCATGGAGAAGGGCGTTGATGGGTCGGGTGCGGCGGGTGAGATCGAGGACTTACGGACAATGGTACTCGACTTGAAGAGACAATTGGCCACCTTCCTCGTCGCCGCCGAGTCCGAACCGTCTCCGCGGGGGTTTACCCCTCGCGCGGACAAACCGGACCGCCGGGTCAAGACCCGTTTCGCAGCCTCGCCCCTCCCCAAAGGGGGGAATTGGTCTCAGTCCGTCTCACGGAAGGTGGCCTTCCACCGCGAGAGCGGTGCGACTATCCCGTACTGCCAAAATCAGGTGTGTGCTAAGGGGAAAGCGAGGCATTGGCACCGGGACTGCCCGAACGGGGGCAGGGCCGGGCTCTCGGCGTTCGCCTTCGCCGAGGAGGCCGAGAACTCCGTGCTGGCCGCGAAGTTCCAGCACGCCATCGACCACGGCGACCCCGTGGAATTCGACGCCCTCTGCATGCTTGCGGGCGGGAAGCCGGAGGTCTTCACCGATCTTTCGGCGTGCTCGTTCTGCGAGGAGGACGGTGAGGTCCTCGTGTCCGCTGTCGCCGAATTCTCTGAGATGGCACACGCGGCTGGAGCTTCCACGTTCAACGTCAACACCTTCACTGCCGACTTGCCGGTGGTGTCGGAGCCGGCCGCGCACTCCCCGCCCGCGTCGGTTGAGTCCGAAGAGGAATGGACCGGTCCGCCGAACCCCTTCTGCCCTCCCGTCACCCGCACGTTTGCCGATTTCATTGAGAGTACGGGAATTGCGTTGGGGGCGCCCGACGAGCCGGCCGCGAGCATGAACTTGCTCTCCGCGGTTGAGACGCCGGAGCGCGTGATCGACTACAAGCCCGCGGCTTACGCCGCGTGCGGCGATGACGACAAGGGTGCCTCGGTGGCACCGCCGCGGCCGCGGTACGGCTGCGGGAGCGGCATTCCGAGGTTCGCGAGGTCTCTCCTCACTTCCTCCTTGGTGTGCGCGCTCTTTATGATTTGTGCCACCGCCGCGCCGCACGCCGTTGCGGGTGTCGGTGGTGCCGGTGCGCGCACATGCACGGGTCCACCGGTCGGTGGTGCTACGTCCACTGGCTCGGCAGTCCCGGCTGCGGAGGCTTCGCCAGCTGACATGATTCCAGACATGCCATGTGCCATTCCGCCTCGTCGCCAACGGCGGGAGCAGAGACGGCAGGGACTCTACATGGCTCCGATGCCGTGGCATCCCGGGCCGCCGCCGCCTGCCGAGTTGTTTGTGGACGGCCCTCCGTTGTCGCCGGCTTCATCTTCAGATGACGAGGCTCCACCGTCGGGCGGCACTTGGCAGCACCCTGGTACGGTGCAGCCTCCCGTGATCGAGAATCCGTCAATTCCTTCTACGAATGATTCATCACCGGCCCCGGGGGCCGGCAACTGCTTCACAGTCACGCTGCTCCGAGCCGGGCAGACAGCTCCGAAGACCACTAGTGGCTAGAATTAGTCACGCCGTGCCTGCCTGGGAGTTAGCTGTAGTGTAGCCTCCTAGATGTGCAGAAGGGCTCTCTGAATTTGAGCTGTGTTTAGGGTTTTAGCAAAGTAACAGCAGTATCTGACAATCTTGCTGTGACCTGGGACCGCCCTGACCAAGAGTACAGGCCCCCAGTTGTGCTACAGTTTCCTCCTGAAGTTGAGTAAGGAGTTTGTTTCCTTCGTTCACTACTAGCTCCGGTCACCACCCTAGGTGGTGTGCTGGATGTGACACACCGACAGTAAAGACTGTCACCTGTCACTTCCTATAGTAGGCTGGGTGACCGTCACCAGTAGACGGGAAACACCCGTTAGTATTTATGTGTATCTCTTTTATCAATCTGCGACTTTTACCGTTCTGATATCGAAACCCTTAACACAGGGTTTATTCTCCGTTATCCGATATATACACCCGACTATATATCTGACAGTCGCGCCGAGGCGCCTCAGGCAGTGGTCGTCTGCACGCAGTAGATCCCTCTCGAGACCCCTGCCCTAAATGGCTAGCGCCTGACCCCAGGCGGCGCATCCTCACATCCGCATGGACATCCGAGTCGTAAATCCTTTTCGATTCAATCCATCTCTCATTGCAAGCTCTGGGCGCTGTGCGTCCTTCCCTGCCCTGAATGCCCCGCCTCACTCGCTTTTGGGGTTGCGTTGTGGTGCTGCGTGCCCGGTGTCGTCCTGCGTGTATGTTGTCTGCTTGGAGACTGGTGCTCCCTCTGTCGTTGGGTCTGCCTATGGCTGCTGCTGCGACTGCTGACGCCTGCTGGTGGTCTCTGACGTGCCTGCGCTGCTCAACCCGGGACGAGGGGCATCCACGAATGAGTGAGCCCCCGCGGGTTCCCGGTGCGGGTCGCCCGTGTCTCTCTGTGACCGTACCTGTGCTTTGCGCCTCCTCGTCCCGGGGTGACCGGCCCTTGCCTCGGCTATAGGGTGATAACAGTGCTCGCCTCTGGCTTGGATGGCTTGTCCCCTGTCCCGTGAGTCCCCTTCTGCGTCACCCTTCCCTCCGCGCCCCCTGCTGCATGTGACCATTCCTCTCCGCAGGTTGTGCACCGCCAAGGACATGTTTCCACTTTCCGGTGAGTGCGGGCAGGGTCCGAGGGTGCGTCATGGCCCGAGGGTAGCTCTCACCCGCCACACCGCTGGGGGCGGCCGATCGCTGTGCCATACATTCGATTGCGCCCCGCGACCCGGCGGTGGCACGACGATGTTCAAAATGGCACAGCAAGGGATCGGGGTCCCGGAACGGCCCGTAGCGCACCGTCACCAAAGCATGAATGACGGGGGAACGAGCTAATCGCGCTCCATCCTTCGGGACGCTGAGGACCCCCCGACGGCTGGGGCTAGCCCCCCCCGGCAATGCGGGGATGGACCGGGGCTGCTGGACCTGGGGCTTGCCCCCGTGATGTGCACTCACGCCACTATCCGCGTTCAGCGGAAAAGGGGGTCGACGATGTTTACAACGGTGTCCGGTTAAAACATACAAAGTCAAAGACAAAAGATCGAAGCTGGAATGTGTAAATGGAGTGGAGTGGAGACAGAGGTGGAGCAGCGGTATACGTATTGGCGCCTCGGTGGGCCGCCCTGGAGATCCGGGGGGGTCGCCGGGGCGCGGGCGAGGCAGGGGAGCTGATCTGGGACACGTCATTAGCATTTATGCTCATGCTCCTCAGGATATTTTTCATATAAATATTGTTGAATATTATTCATATTAATATTTTTGAATATGTTTATATTTTTATAGTTTACTTTTCCTGTATAAATTTATATAAGCGACGACTTGACAAAAACCCTTGTCCGCAGACGTGTCATCCGAGTTGAACCAACCAGAGTACTCCAGTACTTCATTTTTAGCAACGCAAGACAAGACTTTTAATCAGATATTCGAATTATACCGTGCTGGGATGCCAACATGCCATGCCAATCATACATGTGACACCATTTATTATGTTATACTGTATACTTCTATTACGTGATTTGCTAACCTCCCACCCAGCAGGAATGCATCTCAGATCTCTATCATGATTGATGATACAAAAACAGGTCAAGGTCTCAAGGAAGACCGGAAGAGCGAATGGCGACCAGATGCGACCAGTCACAAACTGGTATTTCAAATCCAGATCCTCTGTCGTTTCAAGAGGTGGAGCCATCGTCCAATAGCGAGCGCTGATTGGTAGAAACCCGATGGGTCGATGATATCGTCCTTAAACAACTTGAACTTTCTGCTCAACTGCTCGACGGTAGATGTCTTTTCGCATTTTCAGTGCTATTGCACAAGGTTTTCAGCGTGCTACTTATTGCACAAGGTTTTCAGCGTGCAGTGCAGGAAGCGTTTGTGTGCAGCGGGAGCGCATACACTTTCATCCGAGGTGAATAAGGGACGAGTGCTTTCCAGTGAGCGGCAGGTATTTCGCGCTCTCTCCATGAATATGTTTTCCCAGTCTCAGCCTTATTTTCTCAGAGGTTTCCTAGCGGTCGGATAGACCATACACGGATGTAAGTGCTGCACGTAGTGTTTAGAATAGCCGCTGGCTTCTGCTGGCATTGAGGGGGTCCTCGAACTCTGACTCCCGGAGTGGCTCGCTTCTTTGGAAAACGCTCTTTTGTTATTTTCGGTTTTGCTCACGTGACACTAGCAACTTATTTGTGGCAGGGTTAGGGCATTTCACGTGTTAAGCTTTGCGACATCGAGAGCGTGAAGTAACTTTTCAATTTTCCACAACCCTTCTTGAAGTTGTAGTTTGCCCAGTGTGTATGGTTCTAAAAGGGTATTGATGCTGTTGCAGTTAGCCCAGTGACAACGGCCGACAGTATAGAAGCATGGAAGCTGAGGCTCGTGACTCATCTGGCGTGGGAGCTGGATATCAGACCATGGTGAGAAGGCACGTGCAGACAGCGGAGACTCGTAGACTTCTGTGGTTGTGTTCCGGGTCATGACTTGTGGAAATTCCTTTGAGCCTCTGAAACCTCGCGGCTCATCCGGCTGCAAGGAGATGCAGGGACTGAGGGAGGCGAGGGTGCTGCAAAATATATGACGATATTTTTCATCGAAATGTGACTTGTGTGTCACGTGGTGTTTTGCCATACACGGTGTGAAGCCTCCCAGTGTGTGCCATATTCGAGCACCATGCTGACTTGCGCAAATAACTGAATAAAACACACTATTGTTATCGCCCTCTCCGGTCTGAGTGGAGAGGCAGTGGTTGAGAAGTGGGTCTGCCCAGGGCAACTTATTCCAGTCTTACCAGAGGTTCATCTGCTGAGAAGGAGATGCCTGAAGGAGAGTTTTCCTGGCACATGAAAGGGGCAGCAGTCGAGGGGCCTTGCCGGGAATCGCCGGGGTGTGTGGCAGATCGCGGATATAAATCGCACAGCCCTCTGTGAAGGTGGAGACGGCGATGTAAACCTACTTTCATTAGAACAGTACGAGGAAGCCGTTCAGGCAGGGTACATCAAAGCATACAGTGAGTGGACTTCCTTTCTCCTGCACATCCAACACGGTGGCTTGTGGCCGGCATGCAGCCCTAGGCTGCAAAACAATGAAGGGCTCTCCAACTAGGTTCTTCTACTATGCTTGTGCAGTGCCACGTGATATCCTGCAGAATGAAAACTGAGAACCTGTGCTCGATTGCGCTGTCAAGGGATCAATGTGTAACCAAACAACCAGACGTGTGCCTCTGAAAAGGAAGTATGCATGCTGCTCTATGTACCCACGCCGCCGGGATTAAAGGGTCCAGCACACAATTCGGGTCACTTATTCGGGTGTTCCAGAGTTTCGTGGAGATCGAGACCCCCTGAGCGCACTGAGTTTCCTTGACTGCTGCACCTGCAAACTGGAGCCATCCCGTTGGAGCTGGCCTCCTTGCACCCTTCGAGTTTTCCGAGCCTCTTCCCCACAAAGCCTCGATCATAAAAGCTACCACCATGCCCTCTCAATGCCCTCTCAATGCCCTCTCAATGGCAAAGCCTCGTCCAACACTTTTCCACCCACAACATGCCGAGCATCCTCAAGTGATTCTCCAAGAGATCGAGAATTATATTTTCCCCGGCCTTTTCCAACGTCTGAGTGCCCATCACCCGAGTGTGTCTGCCGTCCCCTCCAGGCCCATACTCACCCTATCAGAGTCGTTGCACAGGGCACTATGTTTAGACAGGGTTCTTCAGTCCTGCGGCGCGCCAGAACTACCAGCGTGTACTGTGTCTACGTGGTGTCCTGTCTCCAGTGTAGATGCCTGGTTTGAGCCCACCCGGTGACCAATGAATTAATGAATGAACCGGTTGTCACCTTCCTGACAACTTGTCATCACTGTGAGTACCAGAACGTTCAGCTTCCTCACAGTGCGGGGCAAGGACTACCTGAGGAGATGCTGCACATACCAGTTGTAAGTCGCATTAATTGTCGGGATGGAGTTCCAGGCTCTGGGGATCCCGGCGGGTGTCAACACCCTCCAAACCTGCCTTGTCAAATCAAACTTGTGTCAGTGTGTGTTGATGGGTTTGGACTTTTTATTGTTGACAGTACTGTACTCACTGTGTGTATTATCCCTGTCTTGTGTGTGTGTGGCTCATCCCTCTCTTTGTCTAGTGCTGCATGGTCATTACACGAGCCGGAGGACTCTTGTTCTTTGACCCAGATATGAGGTACTGGCACGTCAGTTTGAACGGGGACGACTGCCGGTTGGAAGTAGATAATCCGGGGATGCGGTTGACCATGTGGTGCCTTTGTGGCGGGTACTGCCTGTTGGAGACCTTGGTGGATTTGTCTGCCTTTGCTGCAAGCTGAGGCAGAAGGTGGCGAGGTCCACATACTGTGTCTTCCCTTGATTTCTGCGGGGAGCACTTAGGTGCATGCTTTTAGTCTTTTCCGATCGGATGTCCATGCTGTGTGGTGGATCTGCATTCATCATGGCATAATCATGGACCAGCGAGTCCCATCCATCGACCGGGAGCCACTGGGGGGCGGGCATGCCAGCAGCGTCTCTATCTGTTACCCGGGACCAACAATTGTTGGGCGATGATCGTTCACATCGTATCATTCATCCATGCTGTCATGCATCTGGGTTGATTGGGGATATATTTTAGTTGGTGGTATCTTGTCACGGCCCCGCCCTGTTCCTTAATAGCTTCTCATATCCACTGGGATGATGGATGGTTGGATTTTGTCAGCTGATCTCATGCCATTCGGTGTGTGTGTGTGTGTGTGTGTCTGCGGCTGGCTCTATTTATGTCCAGTGCCTTGGGACTTTTTCACCTGCCGGGGGACTGGTAATCGACACCCACTTTATGGGGTACTGGCATCTCGTTGTGAACGGGGACGGCCACTGGAATGATTTGGATGATGGGATTATGGCTGTCCCTGTGGTACCCTTCTGGCGGGTACTGCCTCTTTGAGGGCGTCGGGGATTCGTCTACGGCTCGCTTTTTGGGAGTGTCTTGGATTCGTCTGACGCTAGCTCCCTCTCCGTGTACAGTGCTCATGGTTATTACACATGCCGGGGGACTTGTGTTCTTTGACCTTGATATGAAGTACTGGCGGATCGCTGTGAACGGGGACGGCCGCCGGGTGGAAGTGGGTTTTGGGAGGCGGTTATCCCTGTGGTGCCATTCTGGCGGGCACTGCCTCTTGGAGAGCTCGGTAGATTCGTCTGTCGTGCTGCGAGGAGAGGCAGAAGGTGGTGATGTACACCTTCTGTGTTTTCCCTTGAATTTTGTGGGGAGCACTTAGGTGCCCGCATGTTTCCTTTTTTTGACATGGGGTGTCCATGCTGTGTGGTGTGACTGCATTCATGACATAACCATGGACCAACAGGTCCCATCCATCGACCGGGAGCCACTGGGGGGCATGCCAGCAGGGTCCGCTTACTCCGTAACCCAGAGACCAACAGTTGTTTGGCGACGATCGGTCACATCGTATCATCTTTCCATGCTGCTTTGCATTTGGGTTGGGAATATGTATGCGTTTGTGGTATCTTGTCACGGCCCCGCCCTGCTCTTGCTTTGCTTTTCACATCCACTGGGATGATGGTGGGTTGGCTTTTGTTGGCCGATCTCATGCCGTTCAGTGTGTGTGTGTGTGTGTGTGTATGCTTATAGTATTGCTTATAGTACACCTTCTGTGTTTTCCCTTGAATTTTGTGGGGAGCACTTAGGTGCCCGCATGTTTCCTTTTTTTGACATGGGGTGTCCATGCTGTGTGGTGTGACTCCATTCATGACATAACCATGGACCAACAGGTCCCATCCATCGACCGGGAGCCACTGGGGGGCATGCCAGCAGGGTCCGCTCACTCCGTAACCCAGAGACCAACAATTGTTTGGCGACGATCGGTCACATCGTATCATCTTTCCATGCTGCTTTGCATTTGGGTTGGGAATATGTATGCGTTTGTGGTATCTTGTCACGGCCCCGCCCTGCTCTTGCTTTGCTTTTCACATCCACTGGGATGATGGTGGGTTGGCTTTTGTTGGCCGATCTCATGCCGTTCAGTGTGTGTGTGTGTGTGTGTGTATGCTTATAGTATTGCTTATAGTACACCTTCTGTGTTTTCCCTTGAATTTTGTGGGGAGCACTTAGGTGCCCGCATGTTTCCTTTTTTTGACATGGGGTGTCCATGCTGTGTGGTGTGACTGTATTCATGACATAACCATGGACCAACAGGTCCCATCCATCGACCGGGAGCCACTGGGGGGCATGCCAGCAGGGTCCGCTTACTCCGTTACCCAGAGACCAACAATTGTTGGGCGATGATCGGTCACATCGTATCATCCTTCCATGCTGCCTTGCAGCTGGGTTGGGAATATGTATGAGTTTGTGGTATCTTGTCACGGCCCCGCCCTGCTCTTGATTTGCTTTTCACATCCACTGGGATGATGATGGGCTGGCTTTTGTTGGCCGATCTCATGCCGTTCAGTGTGTGCGTGCGTGTTCTTCTTGGAGAGCTCGGCGGATTTGTCTGCCTTTGCTGCAAGGAGAGGCAGAGGGTGGTGAAGTCCACGTTCTGTGTTTTCCCTTGATTTTTGTGGGGAGCACTAAGGTGCCCGGATGTTTCATTTTTTGACATGGGGTGTCCATGCTGTGTGGTGTGACTGCATTCATGGCATAGCCATGGACCAACGGGTCCTATCCATCGACCATGAGCCACTAGGGGGCATGCGAGCAGGGTCCGCTCACTCTGTAACCCAGAGACCGACAATTGTTGGGCGATGATCGGCACATCGTATCATCTTTCCATGATGCTTTGCATCTGGGTTGGGAATATATATGTATGAGTTTGTGGTGACGGCCCCGCCCTGCTCTTGATTTGCTTTTCACATCCACTGGGATGATGGTGGGCTGGCTTTTGTTGGTTGATCTCATGCCGTTCACTGTGTGTGTGTGTGTGCTTCTCCTTCGTGCGTCGGGGATTCGTCTGCGGCTGGCTCTATTTATGTCCAGTGCCTTGAGGCTTTTTCACCTGCCGGGGGACTGGTGGTTGACAGCCACGTTATGGGGTGCTGGCATCTCGTTGTGAACGGGGACGGCCACTGGAATGATTTGGATGATGGGATGTGGCTGTCCCTGTGGTACCCTTCTGACGGGTACTGCCTCTTTGAGGGCGTCGGGGATTCGTCTGCGGCTGGCTCTATTTATGTCCAGTGCCTTGGGGCTTTTTCACCTGCCGGGGGACTGGTGATCGATACCCACTTTATGGGGTACTGGCATCTCGTTGTGAACGGGGACGGCCACTGGAATGATTTGGATGATGGGGTGTGGCTGTCCCTGTGGTACCCTTCTGATGGGTACTGCCTCTTTGAGTGCGTCGGGGATTCGTCTACGGCTCGCTTTTTGGGAGTGTCTTGGATTCGTCTGACGCTAGCTCCCTCTCCGTGTACAGTGCTCATGGTTATTACACATGCCGGGGGACTTGTGTTCTTTGACCTTGATATGAAGTACTGGCGGATCGCTGTGAACGGGGACGGCCGCCGGGTGGAAGTGGGGTTTGGGAGGCGGTTATCCCTGTGGTGCCATTCTGGCGGGCACTGCCTCTTGGAGAGCTCGGTAGATTCGTCTGTCGTGCTGCGAGGAGAGGCAGAAGGTGGTGATGTACAACTTCTGTGTTCTCCCTTGAATTTTGTGGGGAGCACTTAGGTGCCCGCATGTTTCCTTTTTGACATGGGGTGTCCATGCTGTGTGGTGTGACTGCATTCATGACATAACCATGGACCAACAGGTCCCATCCATCGACCGGGAGCCACTGGGGGGCATGCCAGCAGGGTCCGCTTACTCCGTAACCCAGAGACCAACAGTTGTTTGGCGACGATCGGTCACATCGTATCATCTTTCCATGCTGCTTTGCATTTGGGTTGGGAATATGTATGCGTTTGTGGTATCTTGTCACGGCCCCGCCCTGCTCTTGATTTGCTTTTCACATCCACTGGGATGATGATGGGCTGGCTTTTGTTGGCCGATCTCATGCCGTTCAGTGTGTGCTTCTCCTTGGACTGTGTGTGGCCTGTGCATGTTTTGCTGCCCTTGTGTATGGTTGATGGACCTTCACACGGTCCACATTTCTCGGCTCAGTGTGCTGCCTGTGCGTGTGTTGCCCGTGCAGAGGGTAAGCAATACAAAAATGCGGTGGAGCGCTATGCGGATGGGTGGCGTTTCAATATGGAAAGTCATCGCTGGCAGCGTCTAAGGGGCGAACAGAAGTGTGAAGCGAAGTTACCGGTATCTCAGCACGAGGTGCCGTGCTGTCTCCATCTCCCGTGCGGCCTTCCGTCTTGCGAAGGCGTGGGGCCTGCGGGCGAGGGGCGCAGTTTCGAGATATCATGACGTCGTATCTCGAGCGCTGACCGTCTGGAGGTCCTAAGGTTCATGTGTTGGCTACCCCATCGCTGTTACCGGCATGGGGCTTGCACAAGGTTGAATACATGCTCCCGGAACTCGCTGCATGGTCCCCTTCCCTTCCATGTGAAATGGACTGAACTGCAGTCGGATGAAGGTGGTTGAGAGGTGAGCGGCGACGGGTTGTTTCTCCGCGGGTGTTTCTGCGCACGTTCGCGCCCCTGGATACGAAGAAGCATGGAGAGCTCCTCGGAGGTGGTGAGCTCTGCTTGTGAGAGCTGGCCGCCGCTGATTGGAGCGTTTTGGATGCAGGAACAGGAGGAAGTGGCCAATCTCGTGCACAAGGAGGAGCTGCACCGGGTAACCTCCATGCCACCAACTGGGCCTCACACTTACCTTGCTGTTCCGATGACCATACATTTGCTTTTACTCGTGTGTTGCTCGGGCTCTTCTCCGCAGGATGACGCCTGCGTCCCGGGCCTGTAAAGCTGCCTGAGAGCGAATACTTGACCATTGACTTTCAAGTTCACTACGATACATTCTGTGTTTAAAGTGATTTTTTGCTAACTAAACGGTTAGCCCTGCTTGTGGGACAGAAAAATACTATGCAACGTGCAACTTCACTTCCCCTCTATGTATACCCGTCAGCGGCGTCACAACTCCTCTTGGAGGCGATCCCTGCCCTTCGAATCTCACGGCCAGAACAAGGTGCAACCTATAAGGCCATCAAGATCGACCGCGCCAAGTCAGCGCCTATTGGGTTTTCGACCGCCACTTGCTACCTTGAGGCTCCGCCGGTTAGTGCTCCCCGCCATACGCAACCAATCCAATACATACGCAACCAATCCAATACATACGCAACCAATCCAATACATACGCAACCAATCCAATAAATAGAGTCAAAATAATGTTATTTATGGGTTGTTGACATTATTGTTGCGGCCGACGAAGCTCGCTGGGGCGAAAGTTATTGCACTGTGTGTGTGCTCTGTCGATCCTAGATATGAGAGCTGCCTAGATTGCTGAGGAGACGGGCGGGAGAGTGCAGCAAGGTATACAGCTCGAGGTGACACCTGCATCTTCAAGGTTGGAGCTGTTTGATATTCTCGTCGTCCGTGACATCGGACAGTTAATTCTCTGCAAGCATCTGACGGCTGAGCACCGCGCGGCTCTTGCATGCACCTGCGCCTTGGGCAAGCAGCTGATGGCGAGTTCGGATTTCCGCGAGAATCTGTTGTTTGCCGACTGCCTCAAGCTGACAGATGAGGTTTTTAACAACCTGGTGAGTCCAAAATATTGAAAGGTTTCTTGATGAAGCTTTCGGAAGCGGTGGACCCGTTACGAGACCCCCGCATGGTTCACTTCTAGGAAGACATGGATCAAAACACTCACACATACTATTTATCTTTGTTTGTGAAGGTGAAGAAAGTTTTGCAATATGTCCAAATATATGCTTCCACGTGTCACTCCTTGCATTCGTCTTTTCACTTTACTCCTGTACTCCTCATACTGAGTACATCCATATACTTTCTATAAATCAAATTCATCTTTTGAAGTATACAGGATCTCTGTACTCGGTACGTATATGTAAACAATATCAACGACATGAATGCATTATTTTCAAACTTAAGCTGCAGTAGTACAATCGCACATGAGGCACATGTGTCGTACACTGGTGATACTCTCTGTTCTGGGTTTCGTAGAAAGCTTGCTCAATTATACCTAGAGCTTGAAAATGAGCAAGAAGATCTTAGTTGGCAAGTGGTGGGCATTCATAGTAGTGTACACAGTAAAGTGGTTGTGTCGTCTGGCAGGTGCTCCATGATGCAGCACTGAACGCGGAAGAAGGCGTCGCGTTAAATATGCTCGATATCTCCGGGTGCAAGCGGCTGAGTTGGGCTGCAGTGAGAGGCGCTCTGCCGCATGTGGGCCGCGCCCAGGACTTGTGCATGCTGGGGGGACCCTTCCTGGAAGTGACGTCTGATGATGCGATGCAGAACTTGTTGACTGAGCTCAGGGCTTGCACGGCGGCTGCCTCTTTTTCCTTGAGGTTCTGCATCATCGGTCATGGAGGACTTGGAAGACATGAAAGACATGAGATGATGGATCGAAATGCATCACACCTCGCAACAATACTCTCTACTCTCTCAACGCCTGACCCGAACTTGGAGATAAAAGAGTTGGATCTCACCGTTTCATGTGGTGAGCTAGTTTTGCGCAATGCGACGATATCTTGATATGGTTGTTAGACAATGACCGTGCTCGTTCTTGCCCGTGCTTGTTCATGGTGCACAATCCGCATCGACTCGCATTGCGTGCATGCGCCCTTGTAAATGGTAGGGCCTCAAAAGCGAGTGATGCACTGTCTGTGTATTCACACTCCTAAGTATGCTTTGAAATGCACGCATACTCCATCACACCAGCATGCATGTTGAGACCTCTTGAGTGTCACTCAGGTTGTATTGCACAGTGACTAGCCTACAAGCTCGTGTACATTGGAGTCAGTGAATGCGCCTGACCTCTCATGTGAACGGTTCAGGAGTGGGTGCGCCAAGAGGCCTCATGATCATTATGTTTCATCGAGCTGATATCTCATTCTGGCTTTTTGTGAGGTGATAACTAATAATGGAAGCATGTGCATTTTGTGCAGAAATTGGATCTGAAGGAGCCAGGGCGCTGGCAGAAACTCTCACTCCGAATGAGCAGGGCATGTCCATCAGGTCCTTGATCAAGCTTAATTTGGCAGGTGTGGCTGTGTAATGCTCTTTTGTGCCGTGATATTTATAAGTTTTCCTAACATCTGCACGCGGGGGCTTTATCGCAGGCAACCAACTTTGTAGTGAGAATGTCACAGAGAACTTCGGTCCGCGAACGTACGATGCAAGTGGAATGAATGATTTGGCTCACGCGCTTGCGTTGCACTCGTCGTCGCTTCATACACTGATTCTAGCTGGTAATCCGATTCCTGCATTTCACTATATATGTGTATTCCTTAACAATTTTCTATCATTCATCGAGAACCCCACTCACCTCAACTGTGTGTGGTGCAGATAACAATATTGGACCCGAAGAAGTGAAAGAGCTGGCCGTTGCGCTCACTCCGAAGGCGGGGGGGGTGGCCGACGATCCAAAAACGGCATTGAACACGCTTAATTTGAATGGTGCGGCAGCGTAATGCTCTTTTGTGCAGTGCTGTTTTCAATTTTTGCTGACTATGACACATGGGGCTAATCATAGGCAACAAGCTATGTGGCGTGGAAGATGATGGGGGCGTAACGTATGATTCAAGTGGAATCGAGGCTTTGGCCGATGCGCTTGCGTTCTACCGGTCGCTGAAGACACTTGACATCCGCGGTAATGGAATCACGGGTGACGTTGCACAGCAACTTGCTGAAGCGGTGCTCAGGCATCCCTGCATGAAAGAGTTCAACAACATCATGATGCAGGACATTAGGTATGACAAGGTTACTAAGCTGGATTTGAGACGCGTGGACATTGGAGTTCCTGGAGCTTTAGTGCTGAGCAAGCTACTGGTGTACAACGGGTCCTTGAACACACTCTATTTAGGCGGTAGGTCGTTCCCCACATTTTATTGCTTGTTTCTTTTGATATATAAAATCATATTCGAGCGGTGACGTGACACCAAGTGCTTGCGGTGCAGGGAATAACATTGGACCTGAAGGAGCCAAGGCGCTGGCTGTCGCACTCACTCCGAACGCCGAGGGGGTGTTCAACACGTCCTTGAACGCATTATATCTCCAAAGTAAGAATCGTCACATTTTGCGCCTACGATTCCAAATTTTGGATCTCTAAGCATGGAGACGATTCCCATTGACCACAGTGTGTTGTGTTTGATGTGACAAGAGACGCGTCGTAGAGTGCACGGAGGGGCAAAACAATTATTAGTCATATAGGGTTAAATTAGGGGAATGTGGTGTTCAACGGGTCTATTGTTATACGGGTCCTTGAACACACTGAATCTACGCAGTGAGCCATCCCCAAAAATTTGCTGCTTGTTTCTGCTGAGATTTGTGATCAACAAGCAAGCGGTGAGCTCACACCAAGTGCTTGTGGTGCAGATAATGACATTGATGATGAAGGAGC
This sequence comes from Cymbomonas tetramitiformis, assembly GCA_001247695.2. Taxonomy (NCBI): domain Eukaryota; kingdom Viridiplantae; phylum Chlorophyta; class Pyramimonadophyceae; order Pyramimonadales; family Pyramimonadaceae; genus Cymbomonas; species Cymbomonas tetramitiformis. Next base: position 25,608 of record LGRX02005299.1, read on the forward strand.
CAAGGCGCTGGCCTACGCACTCACTCCGAATGATGAGGAGGGACTGTTCAACACGTCCTTGAACACACTCGACCTTGGGTGTAAGAATCTATGCGCCTTCAACCTTTCCATTTCACACTTGGAGTCTCTTGGCATGTGTGCATGGACCACTTGCCATTGGCTTTGTGGCGTAAATTGCATCCTGCAATGCAGAGGGGTGAATTACAATGATTTTTCTAATTAGGGTTAAACTAGGGGAGTGTGGTGTTCAACGGGTCACAAACTTTCTCTCCGAGGTAAGCAGGCAGTTTCCCACATTTTGCTGCTCGTTTCTTGTGACATTTGTGACCATTCATCAAGATCTGTGCTCTCACCGATTGCTTGGTGTGCAGATAATCAAATTGGACCAGAAGGAGCAAAGGCGTTTGCCGATGCACTCACTCCGAACAAGGAGGGGATGATCAACAAGTCCTTGAACACACTGGACATCTCATGTAAGATTTTTTTGCCTTTCCATTCAATGTTTTGGATCCCTACGCATTAAGGCGATTTCCAATTTTAACCATATGGCTTAATAATGTGGTTATGACTTTCGCATCTCGAATTGCATTATTATGCTAAGGAGAGAATAGCGAAACAACGTTTTTTTTCAAAGCTAGCTAGGGTCAATTTGGGGGAGTGTGGTGTTCAACGGGTCCTGGAACACTCTCAACTTTGAGTGTTAGGCATTTCGCTTTTTCAACCTCCCCATTATAAGTTGGATCCTTCAAGACAATCGCTTATTACAGCAGGTATTGCACGATATATGGGAACTCGTAACATTGCAAACAGATGGCATTATAATTCATAAGGATAGTGACTCCCTGCGCGTGGATTCGCACACGAAGAACGTCCTAGACGCGCATGCCGACGTGGACAAGGTGTTTTTTTCTGAGCTCCTCTGAGGAGTCCCGCAGAAAACTTTAGAAATCTGGGCATGATGTAAAATATCAGCCATTGCTAGCCAGCATTTTGTCGCTTTTGATGCATTCATCCGTATTACATTAAACGTTTTCAAGTTCGAAATCAAAGTAATGCAGAGATCCAGAACTCCTTGCGGCGTGTCGCGAATCTGGTCATGCGATGCATAGTTTCCATAATGCAATAACTCTGTTGACCATATGCATTTGTCCTAATGGGGGTCGTTGCACACACTCAACTTGGAATATCAGAGATAGCCGCAAATTTCCCCCCTTCGTTGCACTCATTAAGGCGGTGCCACTCGTCTCATTTGCATTTGTTTATGTATCCTAGACTCAGGATGAACTTAGTTAGGGAAGCATGTAACATTGTATAGGATCATTTTAGCGAGTGTGACTTTTTTACCACCCTTGCCGTGAGGGTGGATTTATATTCCATCTCAAATATTTTTTGGAAAGTTGAAGTTGTTGTAGGTAGGGGAAGTTTGGGTTACCTGAATGATAGGAGAGCCTTATCGCGCTGCTAGAAATGGGTTGAGATTGGGTAAAGCTAAACAATTAATGATGGTGGGTATTGCCATGGTGATTGTGCGCAGTTAACAATTTGAAAACTGAAGGCAATGCGACAATGCAGATGGTTGTAAGGAAGCATCCCAATGCGGCCACGTTTAAGCTTCTATGTAACAGCAAGGAGAACTACTCCAGGGGACGGCGTAGTCTGCTAGACCGTCATCGTAGGTAATGTTGCAACATAATAGTATGTGTGAAGGAATTATGGTAAGGGTGCTACGTGATAGAAATGAGTCTAGATATGTATATCGAATTGTTTCTCCCCCATCTTTTGAGTTTACCGACGATATGAACTGTGTATGCTATTAACCAATGATTAAATTGCTAGGGATTTTGTTAAGTATTCTACATATAATTGAATGGCATGTGCAAAAGGCCCTCCGTTCAGGGAATTTTTAGTATTGCCGATGCATTCTGAGAACCCTAGAAAACGCGTTTACCGGACATTATCCAACTTAGGCACGCTCATTCGATTCTTCCTAGCTACCTAGATGCCCCCGAGTGCACTGCCGATAAGCTCCACGGTTGCGGTAGGCTGTGCTCAGAATGTCAGAAACGCATCATCCCTGTACTAGGGGATATAGTATGACGTGGTATGACAGTGTGCCAGTATAGAAGGATGACACAGCATGATCAATCTACGACATATGACAAATGAAGTGTATGACAGTCACAGGAATGATAGATCCAGGGCCATATATATGACTGATGTCAAATGCTGAATCAGATGAGAGCAAGGCTCGGGATCGGTTTGAAATTTCAAACTGGTTACTAACTGATTTCTGGTTTGTATATCTGGTTTGATACCAATATCAGACGTCGAGAACTGATTACATTATGATTATCAAATTTCAAAACCAGTTTGCGATTGGTGTTTCGGACAGCCATAACCTATTTGATAAGTGTTCCTACTATGCTACAACTGATTTATTGTAATCATGACTGCTTCAAACCAATTCGATTGTGGTATTACTTTTGCAGAACCGGTTTGATAACGATTATCACATATCCTAACCTATACGCTACTAATTATCAGAATTGGATAACATGTTTTTGTGCATAACAGGTTATCAAATAGGCTATCAAACAGGTTATTAGGCAAACGCCAAAAAGAGAAATTCAGGCACACAGAAATATCAGAAGCTAAATACTGATTTTATTGACTGACATTCCTCAAGGACCCAACTTAACCCGAAGCATCATATGCTCTATGGTGTCCTCACCGGTGTTTTTTTTCAAGTCATCGTGCATGCGACCCGCGGCACTAAACGCACGCTCATCACCAGCAGTGGTTGTAGGGCACCCTACAAACTGCCTAGCCATCCTATTATAGACATCAGGCAGCTCCTTGGCTTTGGCATTCCACCACACCATCACATCGAAGCCGTCAACATTCATCTCTTGTGGCAGAGACAAATACAGATCAAGCTGGTCATGGTCCACAGAGGTATCACAAACCGGCTCCACCATCTTGCGCTTCATGAATCCAGGTTCACCGAAGTTTGACTTGGCAGGATCGGCAGTTGGGGTGGTCGCAGGATGCACGCGCACGGTCACGGCCGGTTCCCAGTCAGCTTTCCAGGCATCGCGTAAGAGCCGAAGTGCTTTCTCGCGGGTCATGCTGTAGTTCGGGAGTAGATGGTCGCGCCCTCAAAGTCCCAGTTTTCCCACCGAGGATCCAGCAAGGTTGCCACGATGTAGTCCTCCAAGATGGTTGCAGAAAGTTGCGATTTGTTGGATTTCTTCTTCCTTCAAGCCGCTCCTTCCTACCTGTCCGCGAGATCGGCGCGTATTCAAATTAACGTGTAACGCTCAATTTCTTCTGCTCACACATTTGCGGTGTTGGCGTTATTGTATTTCGCTCGTGTCGAAGAAATTTACCGCGGCTTCTTCTTCAAGTTGCTTCTTCTTGCCTTTTCGTGAGGCTCAGCGAGTTCGCTTAACAGTTAACTGCCATAAGTCTAAAATCAGTATGGATATCAGCTTTTCGACATGTGAGTGCGCAAAGACCCGTCGCACGCGCAATAAGCCTCGTGCGGACGCATAATTATGTGGTATCCATGTTGACTAGACACATATACCAACTCATTTCCATGATGCATGCCATCTAGAGTGTTATGTCGCCCACGACATACGCAAAACACATGGTGTTTTCTCTGGTCCGACTAGTTTCTCAAGTATTTCGATATGATCAGCGATCGGCGAACGCTTATGCGCGCGATCACACGCACATTCGATAGCTACATTGTCAAAACCAATATTTGAAAACAGTATGCCATTTTTGCCGGCGTATATACCCTTCCACCGGAAATCGCCGTTTCAACCGGCGGTAGCCGGTATGTTCCGGTAAACATCCACAATTGCCGGTAACAACACACTAGATGACGGCAAATTCAATTTGGTTTAGTTCACATGAAATATCAACCCGTCAAGATGAGTGTGGGAGGACTGCTCCTCACAGGGCACTGTAACTACTGATGGGAGTCTTATATGGACTGCATATAATGACTAACTGCCTAGGTACTGCTAGGTCAGCTCTTTAGACATAGGACTGCTATGTCTAGACTTACTACATATATTTGCATGTAAGAATTAGGTATTATATTTGACTTTTGCCATGCGGCTGTTTTTACTCTAGAAATCTCAACTGTTTCTTTGGCCTTGGCCATTACTTATTCACTCAGCTCTCTGAGGTAATCCTAGTCAGCATGGCCAAGTCTCATCAACCTATCATATGCTTGTACTACATTATCATGCAGTATGATGTGCCAGTATTCTACATGTCACATTATTACACAGTACAGTGGTACTGTGTACTCCCATATAAGGGGGGTCTCTTCCTCAACAGGGGTCTCGGGCGCTAATGCTGTAAGGCGCGTATGACACTTCTGGCATGTATGACATTGCTGAGTCATCCGCGCATGACACCGTGTGTTGTCCTAGCACAACTCCCCCCCCCTTCAGGTGGGAAGCGTCCTCGCTTGTGCTTAGATGCACAGTCGTTAGGCTGATTCGGAGCCCATGGTGTCCCACTCGCTGTCGTCGGACATCACTGGTGGCGGCGTAGGGCTGTACTCCGGCATCAAGGTCACCGGCTCCTCGTCAGCTTCTTCCGGATTAGCGCAGACTCTTTCATCGTTGAGATCTGTCTCATTTTCATCTCTCCAAAGCAGCTCCGCTAGGTATTCACACACCGCTGCGATTGCCCCCACGGGTTGTTCCACCGGTAGAGAGCTGAATAATTGTTTAAGCAAGGCTGCGGGGATGCCATACACGTGCCATCCAGCTCCCATGCCTGGTCTAGGGTCGCCCGACTCTCTGCTGGCGGAGCCGCTCTGCGCCATCTTCTCGTGCCGCCCATAACGGCGTTTGAAGTCGCAGGGGTTTTCGGGGTCGCAAGACTTCAGGGTGGCGATAGGCGCGTTGGTCCAGAAGTGGGTGGGTTTCTTGTAGGGCATACCATACTTACAATACGTAGCCAGATGCGGAGGTGGCAACCCTTGCATGCATCGGCGAGTGTGTAACCCATGAGGAGCTCGGCCACGCGGGTTCTCAATGAAGTAGAAGCTCGGCTGGAGGTACTTGATGATCTCCAACGTTCTCCGCACTTGTCTGTCAGCACCACGCAAGTTTCGTATCCCTACCGTTTTGGCTTGGCTATACTCCGTGCATGGGGGGCTCGCCCAAATGACGTCAAAGTGCTTGGGCGAGAACTGCCGATAGTCCCAGTGCAGGACGTTTTCGCAGTGAGTGGGCTTCCATCGGTTCTGGATGTCCACCGAGACTACCTCACACCCAGGAAACTGCTTGCTGAACTGTCGTTCGACGGAGCCTGTGCCACAAAACAACACCAAGATCCGTATTGGGCGTCGAGACGGTTGTAGGCATGCCGCTCCTCGACCAGGTCCTTGAGATGGCATGAAACTAGTGGATGACACCGTCGCGAATGTGCCCACCTCGTCGTCGGCTCGTTCTTCCGGGATCCACGCCATTCCGTCCGCCTGTAACTCTTCAGGATCCGTCAACCATATCGCTCCTGCTGACTCCTCGCGTTTGCGAGTGACTCTACTCTTTTCACGTTCTTGCCTCTTGGCCTCGACCTTCTCGAACTCCTGAAGAGCGCGGTTAGGTATCCCTTTTCGGCCAACTCCATCGAACTCGAGGTCCTCGCGAGTTTTCCATTCATTCTCGGAGCGCGGCATACCTACCCATTTGACCATGTACTCCGTCCATGTCCGCCCGCTACGTCTCCTCGTGCGTGACCTCTCAATGCACTCCACCGCCATCTCCTTACGACCGCTCACGTCCACAAGGGGAGGCGGAATCTCCGCACTCCTGTCCGCGAACTTGTCCTGGCCCGACTCCACTGGGGTGAGTCTATCCACGGTGAAGACGTCGTGCACCTTCCACTGTGGTGGTAGCTTCAGGCGGTAAGCCGCGGGGGCCCCTCGGTCCTCGGGGGCGAGCTCCATCTGCCGATCGCTGTGGAAGGCCTCCAGCACCTCCATCGGGCCCAAGCGCTTCTTCAGCAACTTCTTGTGTAGGCCCCGATCCCCGGGCTGGGTGAGATGCGTGGCGTCCACCCACACCATGTCACCTATTGCGTACCGGCGAGCGCGATGGCGAGCATCATACTGGGCCACTTGCTGCTGCTGAGCTACCAGCAACCTATCGCGAGCAGTCTGCAACTGCTGAACAAACTGCCGGGCGGTCTCGTGGGCCGTGCCTTTCTTCACGACGTCCCCTCTCCCCCCCTTGGCGCGGCCCCTACGAGAGGCCAACGCAGCTTCTACGAAGAAGTCGAGCTGCGACGCTGGGGCATGCCCATAGCAGAGCTCGAAGGGTGTGAATCCAGTAACCGCGGACCTGGAGTCGTTAATGGCGTACTCCACCGGGGTGCACCACAAATCCCAGTCTGTCTGGTTTGCGTCAACGTAGGCGCGCAACATGCGCTCCACCGTGTGGTTTGTGTGCTCCGCTTGACCGTCCCCTTGTGGATGGTACGGCGTAGTGGAGGCCACCTGCACCCCCATAAGGCGATGCAACTCCATATGAAAGGCGTCACGGAAGCGAGAGTCCCTGTCACAAACGATCTTCATGCGTATGGGAGCACCGTGCAGTCGCCAAACATGGTCGAAGTACATTCGTGCCACTTGCTCAGCGGAACTGTCAGAGTACAGCATGGGGACCACGTGCACCATCTTGGACAACTTGTCCGTGAACGTGGCGAAGGCGTCGTAGCCCCGCTCCGAGCGCGGCAGACCTGTGACGAAGTCAATGCTCACCACCTGCCACAGCCTGACCGGGACCTGGAGGGGGTTCAGCTGGCCATCCGGATAGCTGTTCCTCGGGCGGGTCTGCTGGCATATCAAGCACGAGCGGGTCCGGTCGGTGACGTCTTTGTTCATGCGGGGCCACCAGAACCGCCGCACTATCCGAGCAAGAGTCTTATCTCGCCCGATGTGTCCCGCCGCGGGAGACTCGTGCGCTTCACGCATGACTATCTCCCGAAGGGGAGAGTCGGACGACAACACCAGCTGGTAGCGTCCCTCCGCGATGCGCCAGATCATGTCGTCAACCATACGGAAGGTGTCCGTGCGCTGGTGCGGGGCGGCTAAAAGCTCTTCCTTTAACATCGTGAGGTAAGGGCTACGTTCGTACTCCGCGCGTAGTGCTTTCACGAGCTGGCATGCCTTCAGTGGTCCTTTGGCTGCGCGTGCCTTGGCCGCTGGCCCTGACGTGACCATAGGCTCGCTTGCACCTTGAGCGGCGGGCGCACGGGCACTCTTCGCTCGAGGCCGAGTCCGGCTGGCCGCTGGCGCCCACACCAGCAGCACGGGCCCCCGCAGCGCTGGTCGGCCTCCATCTGGTGACTCAAACAAGCATGTAGGGTGACCCTTGGCATCCTTGAGGTCGAACACCTTGACCACGTGCAGGCCGTACTTGGGCATAGTCCGGCAGTAGGAACATCGCCGACGTGTTTTCTGGGTCGGCGCGCCACTCAGCCATAAAGTGGCGTAGGATCCTCTCAATGAGGTTGCTATCCTTGGTGTAGGGGGGGTTGCACCAGACGTGCTTTCCCCGCCATTGCTGCTTGAGGCACTCCGTCCAATAGGTGTCCACCTGGCGGTTGACGCCCACACTATGGGAAAAGTGGTAGTGAATCACTAGTCAAAGGAGGTGAAAACTGAAATTATTGACTAACATTCACCGCATATTGACCCACTAAATAGTGAATAGCATGTGAATATTTGAAGTCAAAATACACTCAATATGTGAAGTGCGTTTTGACGGTGCATTCACTTCCCACCAACCGCGCACACACACGCGCGCGCAGAGGGCTCAGAGTGTGTGCTTGGGCCCACAATCGTGATTACTTATCCTGTCACAACAAAAAATGTGATAGTGGAGATGAGAATTATTCCGGACTCATGCGACACGCGAATGTGATGGTGGATATGAGAACTATTCCGGAGATGAGAAATATTCCGGAGATGAGCCGAAATATTCCGAAATCACGCGTCACGCGAATGTGATGGTGGAGATGAGAAATATTCCGGAGATGAGCCGAAATATTCCGAAATCACGCGTCACGCGAATGTGATGGTGGAGATGGGAAATATTCCGGAGATGAGCCGAAATATTCCGGAGTCACGCGACACGCGAATGTGATGGTGGAGATGGGAAATATTCCGGAGATGAGAAATATTACGGAGTTACGCGCATGTGAATGTTGTGCTGTTAATTAGATATCGAAAAATCTGCCGATATATTTGGGAATTGTAAGGAGAAATCTGCCCACATGCGAGGGGTGATATGAGGCTATATAGGATGATATGATGACACTCTATAATTTCAGTGAAAATTCACCATACATTGACATCAATCTCACATTACATTCACGGCTCTTTAACTTCAATGAGAATTCACTGTGTATTGACATACATTTCACTTACATTCACTATTTATTGATATGATATTCACAATTCTTTACTACCACGTAACCATTGAAAGAATTCACTAATAACCGCAGTTACCGAAATATTACCGTTGAAACGAACGCATTCATAACCGTTGAAGTCAAACATATTTATATCTCCATATTTATAAACACTTAGTCAAGCCTACAGGTCTTCTTTGACCATCAAGCACATCATCGAACTACGACCGTCACGCTCTTGAAAGAACTACTAGAATTAGTCCTAGATGCATCGCTAGTCACGTTCGTTCTTGCGCATCATATCAAATGCAGTCCAAAAACGCAACATATATATGTATCGCGTAACATATATACATATGACCCATACATGCGGGCGTGCAGTGGTCAACCAGCCAGGCACGAGAGTTCAAACACTGTAGGATCACAAATCTGAAAAAGTAACAGG